>FIZT01056493.1:0-16848 GCA_900065295.1 Paracoccus marginatus
TCCATATTTTTGGCAAAAAAAAAAAAAAAAAAAAAATGAAAAAGCTGAGAAAGAAAAAACTATCAAAATCGTGAAAAATCGACGAATTTGGATGAAATTTGAGTAGACGGCATGTAAATAAATATTTAGCAATATTTCAATGACGAAATATTTTTTTTGATCGAGTTGGTCTCTAAATAAGGTACGAATCGGGCTTTAAAAAAAATTCAAATACCACCTCCCTCTCTCGAAAAAAATTTGAAAAAATTCAAGCGCAACTTAGATGAGAACTGTCAAGTTGAATGAATTGTATCGAGAAAAATTGACCGTATCATTGAAACAAATAAATAACCCTAGAAAATGTATGTAAAAAAATCTACCCGCGTCGAAACTACATATAATTCCTTGGTCTAATCAAAATGTTCGAAGTGAATTCAACGTCATTTTGGAGGCTTAAAAAATCTTAGAAAAATTCACGATCATTTCGTAATCGAGGTGAAGAGGCTCGAATCGCCAATCTTATCGCGATATTCAAAAAATTACCTATTTCTTAAAATAACACAATCCGAGTTGATAAGATACCCAAACATCAAATAAAAAATAGAAATAATCTAGGTATCAAAATCACTCACCCGCACTGGAAAATTTTCACCGGCAGGAATCCGGTACACAAACTCGAGCTGACGAAAAATTCACCGCGAGTATCATCATACGAACGCGTAGGTAATAAATTATAGGTACCTAATCACTCGACCGTTCTCGAATATTTGATCGAAGATTACTGGTAAATTAGATGCTGCAGAACTGCACTTTTACAGTGCAAACAAAATCACTCCAAATGCAACATGGACACCACCCCTACCCCACCTGCTTCGCGATAAGAAAGGCTCAAATTCAACTACGATCAGCGTAGGTATTTTTCACGATATTTCGTGAAGAAAATGAAGCCATTTCAGGCCTTATCTCTTATGCCTATGTATCTATGTAGGTAGGTAAGGTACCTAAATATATTGTATAGCTGGTCTCAAGATAAGAGACGTATCGAAATCAATGTCTCGATGGCGAGTTTTAAATGCAATGAGCCTTGTAAAAATTAATATTGAAACACGTTTGATCGCAAACTAGGAAATTTATCTTTTATTCAAAATTAGTAATCGAGCTAAGTACATACATGTACATCGTACATAGGTATTTTGGTATGCCAAAAATAAAATATCTCGCTGAAAATTTTCGCATAAAAAACACACCTTTCGTGGCGAACTAATTCGAATGCAAATATTAATGCAGTCATTAGCCTACGTTTTCTTTCTGTTTGTTTGAACTTCGCTTAACTTGGCTGATTAACCAATTCAAAATATTTTTCTCGTAAACAAGATTACTTAACTATGCGTGTTTCTCTAACTGAAGTTCGATAACCTATCTTTGATTACCGAAAATTATAAGTTTTTCACTAGGCAGTAGACCGGACACCAGCTTTTCAAAACTTATGTACGTATATAGGTACTAGGTAGGTACTAGGTAGCTAGCTACTAGCTAGGTGCTTCGGTGGTTATTCTTTCAATCAGTTATTTATTTATTTTTTAACAAAATAGGTTTAATGATCCATTGAAATAATTATGCACACGAGTACGATTCCTTTCGCCATTTTACTCGCAAACGTCAAACACACCTACTGCTAAAGCAGAAAAACACACTCGAAAAAAAATAACCACAGTTTGAAAATTTTCTACAATATGATAAATCCCTTTTTGACATTGGAAATGACATCGAAAGCTTTATTGTCGAAAGTGCGAAAATCGAAAATGAAATTTTCAAAATGATCTGATCGTAAATTTACACAAGATAATAAGCAGATAAATGCTCGTCACGGACGACTTAAATATAGGTATATCGGCTCGAGTGTTTATTTGGTTGGAAAATTTAATTAATAAATTTATCTTTAATTACCCAATTCAATTAAATCCTCGAAACGAAATGTTTGTACAGGTGTGAAAATTTAGTCAATTTTTGGCTTAGGCGTAGGTACATATATCGTACGATGAAATATTTTCAAATACCTACGTGGTAATCCCTGTCTTAAATTTATCGAAGATAGGATGAGGTGGCGTGAGAAATGAAATGATCGAGAGGTTCTATTACAGATTGAAATGTGGTAGTCGATTTTCAATTTTTCATTTGATCGAGATTTTTCCTTCAAATACGCCTGCTTGAATTGAATAAAGCTTTCAAAAATTTCAAAATACTTAATTCAAATTTCGTTCGCATGCCTGTAAAGTATTTTTTTTTTGACAGCAATAATCTCATTTTTTCAACAATCAAAAAATGCGTCTACGTACAGAGTTCAACTTGCAAGTTTCAGTTTCATATTCGTACTTGTAGATAAATCGAGATCGATTTCGACACTGCTAGACTGGAAAAAATAGTGCATACATGTACCTAAACCTACGTACGAAATCGTACCTACTATCCAATACCTGTTGCGATTATCTACGAATTCGTACAATAGAATTCTTTACATACTGCGTTAACGTCAGAACGTTACCGTAGATTATACCCGTACCTGGCATAACCACCTATTTGGTTATTTAGATGACCTATTTAGAAGCTACCCAACTTTTCGCTCAAATACCAAACTAATCGACTAAAATACGTAACCGACCAACAATGTAAAATTTTCGACTAATATTTCGAAACCAATTCGGTGTATCTAACGAAAATTGAAAAAAATATACCTATTGAATTGAACATCTCAGTACAAATGTGTGTATTTTTTTATAAATTTACACATAAGAATCGTAGATATGGAATTTTATAAATTAAGCTGATACTTTTGGCCATTTTTTTTTTTTTTTTTCATGAAAAAGTTGCATTTTGAAATAATTTATAGGGACATGGTATTGGTTACCGCCCAAGCTCTCGATAAAAATACTATGTCGAGATATGACGAGTCGATTGGTTGATATCAAGTACCTCAATATTTTATTACCTCGATTTAAAAAATTTCAAGTCATGTTCGGTTCTGATTGGTGGAAAATACGAGTGATTTAGAAACAGAGAAAAGAAAATTAAAAATTATGAAGAACCTATAATGTATGAATCGCAGATCAAGCATTTTTATTAAATATTCTACGGTTTTATTTGTCTGTTATTTGAACGAGTTTCAATAGTTTTTCAGTTCAATTTGAGGTAAAATTTTAAGAAAATTAAGAAAAAAGAAGTAGCAATGAAAAATTAGAAAAAATTGGGAAAAAATTCAAATTAGAAAAAAACATATCTTATAAACAAACACATACTAAAGTAAATAAAATAAACAGCAACTTGGAGAAATAAATTGGAAATAAAAACAGCAGTAAAAATTAAAAAATATCAACATAATTAAAAAAATTAAAAATTGATAAAAAAAAATTAGACTAAAAAAGCAGGCACGCTCGAAAATGAATTGTCAAAAAATGTTAAAATTTGAGGTAGTGAAGATGTTGAAAAATTTGCCAATTTTAACAAATTGAAAATTTTTAAAAATTCAACATTTCTGAAAATGAAAAATTTTTGGGAAAAGTGAAGTTTTTAAATTTAGAGAGTACAATTATAAATAAAAATTAACAATAAAAAATAAAAAATACCAAATTAAAAAAAATAAAAAGTAATAAAAAAATTGGACAAAAAAAATTTGGTGCCTACGCTTAAAAATGAATTGTTAGAAAATGTTGAAACTGAAATAGTAACGATTTTAAGAAATTTGCCAATTTTAACAAATTGAAAATTTTTAAAAATTCAACATTTCTGAAAATGAAAAATTTTTGGGAAAAGTGAAGTTTTTAAATTTAGAGAGTACAATTATAAATAAAAATTAACAATAAAAAATAAAAAATACCAAATTAAAAAAAATAAAAAGTAATAAAAAAATTGGACAAAAAAAATTTGGTGCCTACGCTTAAAAATGAATTGTTAGAAAATGTTGAAACTGAAATAGTAACGATTTTAAGAAACTTGCCAATTTTAATAAATTGACAATTTTTAAAAAATTTTTGACAAAAATTTGACAATTTTCTGAAAATTAATTTACACCACAAGGATCGCTAGTGAAAAAAAATGAAAGAAATCGAGACCATTCGCTGTCGTTATACATAAAATTTTTTTTTGCACCTTTGGAATTCATGAAATTATTCAATTGTTTTAAGTTTTTCAACTTTTAATTTTTGTACCTATTTTGTATTCGTAAATTCTGATTTTTCAACTTTTCGTACCTGCTTAATTTTTTCTTTTCCTAAATCCTAATATTTTCAAATACTTGTATGTACCTACTTTCAAATGCCTGCAGGTTGGAATTTTCCAAAAATCTCATCTTGGAAAGCTTAACTCGTGAACTAATTTTTTCACTTAGAAAGTGACCCAGTCAAAGTACCTAAAACAAACTTACTTTGGGTTGGAGGTTTCAAAATTTCTTCACATGCCTGGTTGTGAAATATGAAAAAAATGAAAGATTAAAACAGTAAGTAATGTAAATTGATTCCACATTCTAGTGAGATCACTTTGAAAACTTGAAGTTGAATACAATTCAGATAAAGTATGTGGGTACTTAGTATCTACCTACCTATACCTCTAGGTACTTGATTCGCATTTTTGTTGGGTTGAGGTGGATGGTACAGATAAACACTCCTTTATGTCTGAATCGATAGAAATTTTCTCGCAAACCTCATCGTATTGATTTTCACACTCCACTAGTTGAAAAGAATCCTCAGATCTCAGTAAGTATATTGATGTAAAATAGTTCATAAATAGGTAGGTACCTAAAATTATAGTAGGCTTACTCGGTAATGATGGATCAATTTCAACATCGTATATTATTGTTTCTATCTTTTCCACGTCTTCTACGAGAATTGAATTATTTTGCCCCAATTCTGTAAAACACCACTCAGACTCACATTATACCAGGCAAATGTAGGTAGGTAAACAAAAATATAACTGTAAATTTTTCTACCCACCTAAATCTGGAACGGTATTGTCCAAGAGATTCGTTCTGCATTTTCAACGAGCTATGTTCCTCTGCCTCGCTGAAAAATGAATATCGCAAATTCTTTTCGATTTGCGAATAGCGGCGCCACTTAGCTGGTGCAACTCTTCGCTGTTGACAGCTGCAACCCACTGATTGAATTTCTGCGGAATTTTTAAAATTTTGTGAATTAATTAGATAGACCTGTGTTTGGTTTGAAAATTAAACATGTCGCTTACTTCTAGGTGTTTTGCAGTTGGAAAACGGTGCATCGTCGTATTCTTGCTGCTCCGTCCGCAACGAGGAACAACGCACGTATAGCCGCGCCCATAAAGATGAAAGTTGAAAAACAAAAAATTACTCGCATTCAATTTGTAAGATTGCCATTGCCCTCACATTTTTTTTTCTTTCCTTAAATACGTTAACAAAAATAAATAACTGAAAAGGCGATGAAAAAATTGAAAAAACACGACATTCTCGCAATGAATTTATGTAAACACGTTGATACGGGGCAAAAATTGAGTCACCAGCCGCGTATTTTTCAATTTAAAAAAAAATTAAATTCGGGTTGATGGTTGTTGAAAAGAAAAATGTGGTTCATTTTGATTGATATTGAAAATTTTGCCATTTGTTTAAAAAAATTCATAAATTTACTCAAATTATAAAACTGTGATGGATTAATTACAAAAAATTGCTCGGAAATGAGCCAAAAATTTCTGATGAAAGTTTGATGACAATTATGTAACGAAACTGGAGAAAAATAAAGCATGTTGAATGTTGATGATTTAATTTGTTTTTCTCTTTGTTCTCCAGTTGTAGGTATGAACAAATTCTTCAAAATTGCCAAATTTTTCAAAATCATCAAAATTTTCCAGAATTGCCAAATTTTTCAAAATTGTTAAATTGTCCAAAAGTAGTAAAATTTTTAAAACTGACAAATTTTTCAAGACTGCCAAAATTTTCAAAATTCTCAAATGTGTCAAAGCTATGAATTTTTTAAAATTCTGATATTCTTCAAGATTGAGAATTTTTTAAAAATGCCAAATTTTCTAAAATTTTCGTAATGCGTAAAATTGTAAAAAATTTTAAAATCATTCAACTTTTCAGAATTGTCAACTTTTACAAACCTGTAGACTTTTCAAAAATTGCTGAATTACACAAAATCGTCAAATCTTGACTTATTTTTTCAATTTTTTCAATTCTCCACGATTAAAAATCATTTTAAAATCACAATTTGTCCAAAATTGTAAAACTTTTTAAAATTGTAAAATTTTTTGAAATTGTCAAATTTTTAAAATTATAAAATTTCTTAAAATTGTCAAATTCTTCAAAATCATCAAATTTTCCAAAATTATCAAATTCTTCAAAATCATCAAATTTTTCAAAATTGTTAAATTTTTCAAAATTGTTAAATTTTTCAAAATTGTCAAAATGTTAAAAATTTTAAAAATTGTCAAAATTGTCAAAATTGACAGAATTTTCAAAATTTTCAAAATGTTTAGAACTGTAAAATTTAGAAAAATTTATAATCATGAAAATTTTTCAAGATTGCGAAATTTCTTATAAACTGTCAAATGTTTTAATTGATGAAAAAATCATTTCATTAATTTAAAGTAATTTATTCAATTTTTTAGCAAACGCGAATTTTTTCAAACCAACATCGTGTGAAAAAAAAATTTGGAAAAACGTTCACCCACCTATAAGTAGGTACGCTTGGTCAGTTAATTTTCAAACGAAAAAATCTCACACCAAACGCTTGATTCTTTTCGATTCGAACGGAATCCCCCAAAATATTCAATCAGCTCACTCTCGTCTCACATCACATCCATCAAAACAGCCGGAAATAAGAACATAAAAATGGTAAAAAGGCTCCAGCCTATTGCCACCACCAAAGGTACAGTACAGACAGACCATAGGTATTATAGAAGATTCGACCATGCACACGTTCGAAATAAAGAACACACCGCCGCAGGATGCAATGATGCATAGGTAGGTACCTGGCTACGAAGATAGGGAGAGAAAAAAAAGACCGAGTAAATATTTATCGTCCGTAATGGCTAAACATTTAGACGTTAATTGAGAAATAATGTCGGTTTATTTGGTCTAGATGACGTTTGAAGTCGTGCCGCCTATCTCACCAATCAACCCGTTCCAATTCATCGGTTGACTATATTGATTGAAAATGTGAATTAGCACGTGCTTTATCGTCGGATTCGGAATTGGTCGAACTGCTCGAGACCTTGATTTTGTCGTTTCTCAGTTCGAGTATCGTTTCAAAAAAATCACCATGCGTATTCTAGATATTCGTACTTGTTAGTTATGACCCCTCGGTGATGAAGTTGTTTACCAGCGTACACATGTGTAGATATATGAGCTATATATGCGATGTATGTTTTGTACGTACAAGCAAGTATACTATACGTATCTCGAATCGTGCGAAAAAGCAAACAAACGAAATAAAAATTGAAAATATATGTTTTAATATACGAGTAGGTATAATTCATAGTGTTACATACATTTTTATCGATCTAATTTCAGATCGGCAATAAAATCGAGTACTTTGTTTACACCAAATCCAACCTAATAGTAGCTATGTTTATCCTAATCGACTCGTAATGTAGAAAAAATTGACATAATATGTCATGTGTCATCCAACAAATTACAATTTCCAAGAACCATAGAGAACGATTTATTTTTAACTCGATGGTAGGTATAATTTCCTCCATCGATTAATCACCACGTTACGAAACAAAAATTTGTAAAAAATAAGTAAGGTTTCTCGAATTAACGACATAGTAATTGATGTACATATATTTGGTATTTCGATTCTTTTTTTTTACGAAAAAAACACACACACACACACATAGTAGGTACGAAAAATATACGTTGATAAGAAAAATATACGCGACGAGAATATAGATAGGTTGTTTGTCTACGTTGAAAATATGATGGTAAAAACGATCGTATACAAATAAACCACGTTTATGATCAAAACAAGCCACATTCTTTTTTCCAGAAAAAAAAAAACAAGGTGTTCTGAATTTCAATTCTTGTAAGCATGATGGTATAAGATTTTGCATAAATTCTTAATCCTCAACTACGCACGTATGCGGGTAAAATTGTACGCGATTGCGGCTAACGACTGAACGATACCTTCTTAGGTCATCTTCAGCAAGACTCTGTAGATCTGCGGCGAACTGACAACTCGTCTTCGAAGTTCGAACATGATCGTCTCGCAGATGGGCGACGCGACTCGTCTAAATCGCGTAAAAAACAAACCAACACCCTTTAGTCCAGGGTCTCATTGATCAGATCTGTCTATACATGCTGGACTACAGCCGGCACCGTGGTCGGGGCTGGTCCCTGGTACACGGGGATGACGAAAATGTCGAGCGTTTTACGTTTATCGTCTGCGGCCTTTTGGACGGTCTCGTTATAGTCTGGGGGAGCGAACAGGTGATAGGGTGGCGGCGGCGATTCCGGCGTGTAGGGTTTATTTTCGGCTTGTAAATTCTGTATAAAAGCTTGCAAGTGACTTTGGCGGTATAAAGGCATGCGGAAGAACAGCTCCATGCAGGTGATGATCAAGAAGAAGCAAACGAGGCTGCCGAAAGCGCCCAGGTACCAGACAACGCACCAGCCCTCGGTCGACGATTGTTTTTCTGTAAATTTAACGTAAGCTGTTAGAGGTACAATAGGATATTCATGGTCGCAGAGACGCGTGAAAGCAGGTCTTCAAACCGGTTCCACTTCGCTCATATTTACCTGGTTTATTTTGATCGGTCGTATCGTATTCGTAGGTACGCTGCTGACGGTACGCGGTATTGTTATCGTCATCTTTGTTGCTGTTGTCGTTGTCGTTGCTCGACGATCCGAATTTCAAATCCAGCTTCTCCATGGTATCGGTGTTGCCCAAGATGCCGAACGACGATGGAGAATCGTATTCGGATACTTCGGATTTTTTAGGTCCTGCCAAAATCAAACCGAAAAAAAATCGATGGGTTAGAAAAATAGGTGTGAGAAATTAATCTACTTATTTTAATGGATCGATCAGCTCGTCTGTTTATTCAACTCGTTATGTAATTGGCCGACGCGTAGGTAAATACGTTCAAATGGAAATCAAGGTCGATCGAGCGATTAACCATTGAAGAGTTTCGATTTGGCTGCGTTTTTTTTTTTTGCCGATTTGCATTTTTGCGAGTCGACACAGTTTGGCTCCTATTTCAGTATATCTATGAAGGTATAGGTACACGATGAATGTGGTACTGTGGTACAAAACAAACAGGTAGCTATTCAAAGTTATTTTAATTGACATCGTCGAGTTGCATTGGGAAGTACCAGTATGATTCATAGGGGACCGGGTATCTCCACGCGGATCTTATCGTCAACGCAGTAGAATTTAAAGTTTTTCCGGAAGGGCGAAGGGGAGTGGACGAGATTAGGTTCGGTGTATTGTTTTCAGATGTTCTTGGCTATTGGAAATTTTTTCCTGATCAATTTTTTATTACTTCGACAAAGTACTTAATCGACGGAATATAGAATCAATTGAAGAATTTTTTTATCATTTTTTTGAAAATTTTTATTTTTTGTTAATTTTTTCTTTTTTTTGAAAATTTTCTTTTTTCTGAAAATTTTCATTTTTTAAAAAGATTCCTTTTTTGAAAATTGTAATTTATTGAACACTTTTTTTTCGATTATTATTTTTTGAAAAAATTCTCTTTTTTGAAATTTTCCTTTTATTGTTGAAAATTTTCATTTTTTAAAAATATTTCTATTTTGGAAATTTTAATTTTTTTGAAAATATCCATTTTTCGCACATTTTTTTTAATTTTCTTTTTTATGAATACTTTCTTTTTTTGGAAATTTTAATATTTTGGAAATTTCCTTTTTTTTAAAGATTTTAATTTTTTTGATAATGGTAATTTTTTTAAAATTTTTACGATTTAAAAAATTTTTATTTTTTTTCAATTCTTGCTATTTTGATTTATTTTTTAATTTTGGTGTTTTTGTATTTTTGTATTTTTTCCCAAAAATAGTCATTTGATGATATTCTATTACATACTTTGGAATTTTTGAAAGATTTTTCTCTATTTTTGTGTGATGAATTTTTTCAAATGTGTTTTTAATTGCTTTGTGTTTTTTTTTCAATTTCTTTTCATAATGAATTTCAATTTTTAATAATTTTTTGAAAATTTTTTCCAAATTTTGAATATTTATCTTGTTTGCAGTTGTTTTTATGAAACTTTGTACATTCAAAATTTAATGATTGCATGATTATGTTCATTTTTTTTTTTCAATTCAAAAATCAATATGGATATTCGCCAAGTTGGAAAGAGTTCCTCCCTTCTTCTTCACTTTTTAAATTTTCTATAAAAATAAATCGAGGAGAAAAACATTTTCTCAATTTCTGCCAAAAACGTGCGGGTATTTTTCACGCTCACTGTTTCTTGTTGTTGTTTTTTTTCACGAGGAGCGGAAGGAGACCGGAGTGGATTACTTTTACTTTTTTTCCCCTAGCTCGATTTGTTTTCGACGGCTTCTTATTTTGTTATGAATTTTAATAAGAGGCTGGAATGAAGGTCAAAGGGCAAGGAAAGCCAAACGAAACGAAATTTAATCAAACACAACGAATTTGCATTAATACGAGTGCAAACTACTTTAAGTATTTTTTTCTAAGGCTGGCGAATTATTTTTTTTCTAGAAAATATAATCGTAGCGATACCAACGGAAATCCCCTTTTGCCCTGCCCTGGCAATTTGAAACGTTTAAAATTTAGTGAAAATCGTCAACAACGTAATAAATGTACTTGGAGTGCTACGAACAGGCAGGTACATTCATTAGTAGGTAGATTTTTTTTGGTACGCGATAGTTTTATCAGCTTTTCTGTTGGTTGAAGAATTATACGATGGTTTTATCGAAGCTTATCGAGGCGGTCTCAAGGAGAGAAAAGTCTGGTTGTTGAAAATTTGCCAGTAAAAACTAGTTCACGTGGTTTCGAGGGAGTAAGAAAAAAAACCTACGAAAAAACACATCTAATGCGCTGCGGTTTGGTTTTAATAAATTTATTTATTACGTTTGAGACGAATAACGGGGCGATAATTAAGGTTAATTGCGAGCTCGAAAATTTCTGCGTGGAGGATTGATACTTCGTATAAGTTGAGAGTTGAGTTTTGAAAATTATGCACACGTTTACGTAGGTACATATAGTGTAGGTGGATGTAGATCGCGTATTTGAACCTTAATAAGATAGGTATACCTATGAGAAGAATATGAATACGTAGATCAGTAGGTTCAGTAGAAATTTGAGGTATGATAAATGAGTTTATCAGCTGACCTATGCACGTACCTATACCTAACTAGTAAGGTAAATTTGGCGATGATAATGTACCATCCATACGTAGTATGTACAAGGCGGGGTCACTCATGTCTTATATTACATAAGCGGATCTAATCTAAGCACGAGACCGGTTCAGCGACGAGATATTCCCAGAAGAAAGAAAAATGATAAAGCGGTACAAAGTTGAACGAGAGAGACGAGCCTCCCGACTGTACGGAAGTCGATTTTAGCAGAAAAAAAGCTCACCTTCTTGGATGGATCTGCTCTGAATTAGGGTTGCGATGGAAGCGAGGATGAAACACGTTTCACAAAATCCACACCTTCCTGCGGTCACCATTTTGACGTGAGGAAATTTCGGCGAGATTTCCTCGATGTACGTCTCTATTCGAAGAAATAAAAACAAACCGATTTGTACTAGTAAGAGCGATCGGTACGCGAAACACGACTTCTAAAACGAACGGTAATTAAATCACTAGTCTTATCAAACGACGACACTATTCGCTGGTAGCCGTGCTACTGCTAGTTGCGTTGTATGTGCAAGTGATAAGAGAGGTACGCGTAATCGCAATTTTATACCTATTTAGTATTCGGCGATTTTGCTTTTTCGTTATCAAAAAATGATGTCATGTGAGACGATTGTCGACGTCACAAATGGGTGTTTCATTACTTCGACGACACTTGAGATTGAAAAAAATTCGGAAAATGGCGTCGTCGTCGCCAGAACATTCACCATTTTTTCATCGAAGACACTGCATGACAGCCGCACAGTGGCCGGCTTGACGGTGTAGCGATGCGGTGAGAGAAGGTAGTCGGCTCGTAGGGGCTTGCGGACTGGTTTTCTAAGGTGTTTGGTTTTTTTTTCGGTCAGTCAACGCGCTGGTCAATGGTGTGGAAAAGTATAGTCGAGTCCGAGCATAGTTAGTGATTCGAGTAGTGTAGTATTGGTTTTGTTTTTAGTTTTTTTTTTTCCATGTATTTTTTGTGGTATGCTTTTTGGTAAGAGAATCGTAAATGGTGGATGTAGTGTGCATTATTGTATGTATTGGGTTTTATCTTCGAATTCGATGATGAGTCGTAAACGTGTATGGAGTATAGAAAAATTTTCGCTACCAATTTATTTCGAAAATGATTCATTTTTTGCGAATATTTTATTCGAGCCATGATCGTTTCCGGTGAGAAAATTGTGATTTTTATGAAAATGACGTGATGCAGAATACGTTTTTAGAGGAAGCACCTACCTCAACCTACTAATCGAAATATGAAAAAAAAAGAGAAAATCGTCACTGTCAATTTTTTTCCAAAATGAAAACCTAAAATTTAAAAAAAAAACAAATACCTATCGAATCAGTAGAAATTTTATCAAGTTTATGGAGGTTATTGGTAGGAAAGTGGCAATAGATTTTACTGTTTCTTTGAAAATCCAATAAATTATTAGAACAACCTATACCTACGCATGGTTTGAAATTTTTCCGCACTTCTTGATCCAAAAATAGGTGTTGAAAAATATGTGAAAAATCTAGCAGTTCATTCAAGGTTAAATGAACGAGCAAAAAAATAATGCAAAAAAAATGTAAAAGTCATCGAAAATGTTTTCCAAACTATTGAGAAATTGAAAAATTCACACAAAAAAAATTTGAAAGAAAAAGAATTGAGTCGAAAATTTATTTGAATTAAATCAGTTTGAAAAATAATGAATAATGGGTAAGGTACTTATCACCACTAAAAATATGTGACTTTGAAAAACGAAAATTTTATTTCAAAGCCGAATTAGGAATTGACGTAAAAAAAATCCTTGAAATTAAAAAATATAAAAATATTATCTATACTTTGTATACTTACATATTGATTTTTTTTCAAGAACATGATATTGCGAAAAACGACATTCTTGCAGTTTTTGCTCTAAAATAATTTTTTTTTAATGTCAGAAAAAAAATCGACATTTTTAGTATTCAAGTTTTAAATTTCATTTGAAAGTCGAATTTTTGAAATTTTTATTCGAGATTGAATTTTCATTTAATTCTAGGGGGAAAAGCTACAATTTTTTGAAAAAAAAAAATCATATTTTGTTAGAAAACAAATTATAATCAACCATATCTATTTTGGAGAAAAAAAATCTTTTCGTATTGTCAAGTTTTATCTAAAAATGAAGCTTTTCCTTAATTTGTATGGTTTTTTTTTTCAATTTTGAGAGGAAACAATTTTCTTTAAATTTTTCTCCAAAAAAAGTTTTTACAGATTTTAAAATTTTACTACCTACCTACCTACCTACATTTTGTGCTTAAAAATTGAAAAAAAAAAAGTTTACGAAATAAAACGCATTTTGAATTTCTTCTCAAAAATCGAGCTTTTTTCGATTTTATTAAATTTTGTCAATTTTGCTAAAAAAAAAAAAAAAAAAACTTTTCCAAACAAAAACAATTTTTTCGTATTTTTCCCATCGCTAAATTTTAAATTTCGAATTAAATAGATTTTTTCAAATATTATCTGAAAATAAATTTTACTCATTTTGAATGAGGTGATTTTTTTTATTTTCAAATGAAAAACTATTTTCTCAAAATTTTTTCTCGAAACAAATTTTTAGCGATTCTGAGAAAAATAAACCATTTTACCTGGGGGGAAAAATAGATAAATGAAAAATACAGATTAAAATTTATTTAAATTCATTTAAAACGGGTTTTATTTTATTTTTTCAAAAAAAAAAATAATGATAAAAAATACAAAATTTTTCCTAAAAAACGAATTTTGTTTCATTTTTTTATCTATGAATTTTTTGAATTTTTTTCCCCCCTTAAAAATTTCAATCATAAGGAGACAAAAATGTTATTTTTTGCCTCCAAGATGATTACCTATATTTTTTTGTTTTTTTTCTTTCAATGTGTTCAAAATAAAATTTTTCGAATTTTGATTAAACCCGAGAAATTTCGCAGGAAAGAAGCGCAAATCGCCATAATATGCTGAAAAAAGTGGCCACGCCTCACGCCTCAATAACGCTCTAAATTCGTGCCTAATTTTAAAGAAATTTTTCTTCAGTTTCATTTTCATTCAAAAACAAAATTCGTTATAGGCCTGAGAACTCAGGTATAATAGCCGGGAAAGCCAGTGGCTTCATCTGGTCAAACTCTCTTTTAATTCTATGTAATACCATTCGATTTCCAACGTTGAACGATAACTTTGGAGCGAACGAGTATTTTTTTACCATTTTACTTGGTTGTCGAAAACTGGAAAAGGAACAGTATGACGAGGGCTGCTGGAGAAACCTAGAAAGTATGTACGTTGCCGATTTCATAAAGCGAATTTTCAGCCGATTCTTCTCAAACTTAGCGCGTATTTAAAAAGCTCGTAGTATCTAAAGTAGAGAGTTCTGATGTATTTTCCCCCATTTTTTCAATCCTTATAAAACAACCTTGAATTTGACTTTGAAAATTTCAAACGACATTGAAAGGTACAAGGTGCAGTTTCGGCACTAGCGAAGAAAAGAAACGTATTTTCACACTGCTCAGATTTTTTTTGAATTTTCTCCAAGGAGAAGGTGGTACGTAAACCATCGAAAATCTGAACTTTTTTTCGTTTTGCTTCGTATAAATACCGAAAAAAAAAATTAATCAAAATACGTAGGTAACTAAACACTTATTTGTACGTTTCTTACTCGAACTTTGCGGCCAAATTCGTTTTGCAAGTATTTTAATTAATTTCAACAAACGCAAAAAATGATCAAATAAAAATACTATCTCGGGTTCGATCGAATCATTACTTTTTTTTATTTGATAATTTTTCGCGTTCGTCGAAATTTAATCGAAATTCATTAAAAACCCAAAATTGTGAAAAACGAAGGAATTAAAGTAAATTTCAGGTAGAGGGCATTGTAGACGAGTAGGTATTGAAATTGGAGACGAACTTTGACAAAAAAAACCTTTTCGATCAAAATTCGTCTTTATGAAGGAAAAACAGTGTCACTTAAAAAATCGTGTTTTTTCAAGATCTAGCCCCCCCCCCTCTCCTACAAATACTCGAAATAATTCTAAGTAATGTAAAACGGTCCAAAAAACATTTTATGTTTAAATTTTCTGCACTAAAACTTTCCCTCTCGTGGATAGGTATCTTAAATGTTCAGTCAACTTCAAGATCATTTTTGCAATCGAATAAAATCCGAAAAAAATTAACATCACTTTTTCTAGGTATGCTCTACTCAAGTGCCACTAATTATCAAAAAGGAAAATGAATCAATATCGACGAAAAAACATTTTATCGCTTTTGCATGAATACTATTCATAATTTTTTTTCGATCTAAAAGAAAAATTATCCATCACTAGTTATGCGGGGAAAAAAGAATTCAATTCTTTCATTTATTCGTACGTTAGGTTTTGAGGGAAACGATCATCAGGTCAACGTGGCAACTAAATCCGCTTGCAGGAATAGAAGAGAATACGATGATTCATAATTTCATCCAAAATACTCGTTCGTCATTAATTACAGGAAAATTTGTTTAAATGAATAGGTACGTCTACGTATCATGGTATTGGTGCTCTCTGTACCTATTTTTATACACATTTTTAAAGCTACCGACGACGTATGGAATTGGAATTTGAAAAAAATACTTCGAAGTGCTTGGAGCTTACTACCTACACCAACATTCAAGCCTATACGTGTGCAAATTTCTCAAGATTGCGTACAACTTTCGTCATATTGTACATATATTTGTTACGGGTGCCGGGATTAAGGTATTTTTCAAATTAATCGATCGTATTGCATCAGAAATTTTATTTTGAGCGTAATTTTTAGAAATTTTTAAAAACAATTGACAAGTGGTTTGTTATCTTTTAATAGTTCCTTCGTCGTGTCATGAAATTAGTTTTCTATTACCTACCTACTTGAAAACTGACGCATGTAGGTAGGTATCTACATACCTATGTGCGAAGTGTTGGGTATAATTATTATGTGATTTATCGTTTCGAACGTACCTACATCTACATTCTACAAATGTAGTTTTCAATTTCATTTTTTTTTTTTTTGTTAATATTTGGAGTTCCATGAGTTTTGCCAAGTGGTAAGTTGTGTTTGGTTGAATTTATTTTTAATGTCGTTTGGGTTTAAGGGAGTGAGGGTGAGAAGATTTCGGCTGATTTTACGAATTTCTCTACCTCTTCGTTTCCTGGGATGCCTATAATTGCCTACGTGACTGGGTACGAACATGAATTTTATGGTTGTATCAGAGGATTGGAGATTGAAGAGTACTTCGTGGATATTTTGAATTATATGGGTAGGTTTGAGAATTTATTTTGGATTGCTACTTTGACCAACTTCCTGACCTGAGAATTATTGGAAAATTTGGACTAAAAAAACAATACCTAATCAGTTTGATTCTCATTCCATTAATTTTTTTTCAAATTACTGGTATAAAAATCAGATTTTGTCTCACAAGAGAAGCCTCCGAACTGACATTAAAATTTTGCGACCAAACCAAGACAAATCGATGGAGGAGGTGAAAGTAACCCCAGAACCAACATTTCAGGTGCTAAGCTGCACCCCCTGATTTTTGGGGAAT
>FIZT01056497.1:0-31976 GCA_900065295.1 Paracoccus marginatus
AATAATGAAAAATACCCGTACCGAACGCATTAGTGGACTTTTTTTTTTTCAAAAAAGGTAGTCCACTAAATATCTGCACAATAAGTTGGTATCAAAACACTCGTAAAATCAAAATTTGTATCAAGTAACTTTAATTCTTTTTTATTGCTTATTTTTATTTTATGTAATTTTTTTCATAGAAACCATAAACGTTTTGAGCCCTTCTAAATCAATGCTTTCTTGGTCCACACTCCACACCGGTGCAGTGCTACGGTCCTGAGCAGAGTAAACGAAACGAGGAAATACACCGAATAATGAAAATTTTTACAGATGTCGCTTGTAACGTTTGCAACCTATTTAATCTCCGATATAAGCAATACTTTGGACGTGAAAAAAGCCTTCGTAACGATATCGTTCTTCAACGCCCTTCGCAATCCTCTACAATCATTACCGGACTGCATTTCAAATATAACACAAGTACATAAATATTTAATCAAATTTTGTTCACAACAAATTCGTTAGACGACAACTAATCGATGCAACGTGTCATAGGCTCTTGTTTCAATAAAAAGGATTAATGAATTTTTGAATTTAGAAGAACTCGATACCAATGTTGTTTCTCACGAAAACACCGGTAAGTGTCCCACGTATATGTAATTTTTTTTTTTTTTTGCAAGATTATCTATGCGTGCGCTATTTTACATTTGAAATTTTTCAGACGACGTAATCGTAATCGAAAACGGATCATTTTCGTGGACAGAAGACGCCCCCATACCAATTCTAAAAAATTTAAACATACGAATAAAACAGGGGAGTATTATTTCAGTGATTGGATCAGTAGGAACGGGTAAAAGTTCATTAATATCAGCCTTATTAGGCGAAATGTACAAGACTGAAGGTTTCGTCAATACGAAGGTATCCACATGACTTTACGCGCTATTATTTCGTGATGATGATGATTTTAATTTAAAAAATGAATAAATTAGGGAAAAATAGCCTACGTATCTCAACAAGCGTGGATACTCAACGCGACGGTAAAAGAGAACATCACATTGGGAACGACCGTTAATCAATCGTTGTATGAGAAAGCTATAGAAGCGTGCGCACTTGAAGCGGATTTAACTACAATGTCCGATTACGATCAGACTGAAATCGGAGAAAAAGTAATCAAAATATTTCACATCTCCACGTATAAACGATAATGAAACTTTGAAACATTAAAAAATTGAATATTTTTAGGGAATTAATTTGAGCGGAGGGCAGAAACAACGCATCAGTTTGGCAAGAGCAATATGCTACGATGCTGACATTTACCTTCTGGATGATCCATTGAGCGCGGTAGATTCTCATATAGCGAAGCATATTTTTCAGGAGGTGTTTAGCTCCAATGGAATTCTGAAGCACAAAGTAAATTGTTTCTATTTCGATGTAAATGATTTTTGTTTTGTGATTACAAAATCAATATCTCTCTCGTTCATAGACTCGTTTGTTGGTCACACATACGACAACATTTCTTCCTCAGTCAGATCTTATTATAATGTTGGAAAATGGTGAAGTATTAGAGAGGGGAACATTTCAGCAGCTGTCAGAAAAAAGCGAAAGTTTCAACGAGTTTTTACGAATTAATGCAACTGAGATGGAAGAAAGAGGTAATTTTTGTCGGGGAATAAGACGTATTACTGTATATACAGACAACTAGACATATGTATAGCTAAATTAAAGAAATACGATTTACAGATGAAAAAGAAAGCAGAACCTGGGAGAAAAAGGACAACCAGTTATTAAGACGATACGGCAATCGTGAAAAAAAATTCGAGTAAATATGAAAAATTTCAATACTCAGTTTTCGTTGTATAATCACTACCTATAATTACTTTGACACTCCGCAGAAATTCAAAACAGAAGTCAGCTGATGGAAATACGAAAAAGCTAATTGAACGAGAGCATATAGAATCTGGAAATGTAGTTGCAACACACGCTACATGTTTACAAAAAAGTTTGAGCTCAAAATTACATATTTTTTTTTTCGTTTTTTAGATTAAAAGCAATGTCTACACCTTTTATTTATCCTCCATCGGTATATTTTTTGTATCGTTATCATTACTAATGTACACACTCTGCCAAGTGATTTCCATCTCGTCAAACGTATGGCTTTTAAAATGGTCACAAGCTGGGAATTCATCAAACAACAGTGGTCAGAGTACCGCTGAAAAATATTTTTATTTTGAAGTTTACCTGGCATTGGGTATCTCAGAAGGTGAGTATCGTCCTACATTAATATAAAATTACCCGGCTAAAAGGAATGAATTTCAATTTTTCGTAATTTTACTTGTAGCTTTGACGATCTTAATGGGAAATTTAATCGCATTCAGCGGCCTCTTAAAAGCTTCCAGTTACTTTCACGATACTTTATTGGGAAATATTTTGAAATGGCCTACGTGGTTATTGGATTCGATTCCTGTTGGCAGGATTATCAGTAGATTGACCAGTGACATCTACAATTTGGACGGCCGAATGGGTATTCGAATAGTAAATTTGATGATTTTTCTAAGCAGAGTAAGTATAAATAACATTTTAGAACTGCAATTTACAACGAAACTTAGCAATATCTTCCTTCTCATTTTACAGCTCATTTCAATATGCTTTGTAATTATTTACACCACCCCCATTTGCGTCCTCGTAATAATTCCAATATTATTTCTCATGTATCTTGTTCAGGTAACACTGTGTTCAATTCCATCTTTTCTTTATTCAAAAATAAAAATATTCATTCAAATTGCATTCCTTTCGACAGATTTTTTATTCGAGTATGGCACATCAGATAAACAGAATAAAAGCAGCCCGACAATCACCTTTATACTCCTGTTTGGTAGAAACGATCTCAGGTTAGATACAGAATTCATCTTCTTCGTCATTGACATTCTTTTTCAAACTTGTATTTTTCAGGGTTGTCATCAGTGAGAGCTTATAAGTATGAAAGTCAATCGATTTCAAGAGCTTTTCATAGAATGGATCAATTTTCAATCGCACACAGGTCTTATTTTGTGTGCTGTAGGTAGGTATCACTCTCAGAAAAATGACGAAGTAACAATGAGAACTATTTAACTCACCTTCTATTTTCTTAGATGCCTAGCAACTAAAATGGATATCCTTGGTGGTTGCATAGGATTCTTCTCCGCATATTTTGTAGTTTCTGAAAGAGATAGTTTGGATATTGGATTAATTGGATTTTCAATGAGTTATTCGATACAAGTACTTACATATAACAGTCATCGTACTAAAATAGTATAACGAGTTGATAAAACGATGCATAAATGAGATGATTTTGGTTTAGATGACAAGAGAACTTACGTGGTTATTACTACGTGTTATAGAAATAGAAGAAGGTATAATAGCGGTTGAGCGTATTAAGGAATACATCGAGAAACCTCAAGAAGCAGCTTCAAATTTACCAGAAGATACCAAACTTGAAAGGTGGCCCGAAAGAGGAGAAATTATTTTTCAAAACTATACCTTGAGATATCGTCCAAATTTTGATATTGTTCTGAGGAATATTTCATTTGAAATTAAAAGCGGAGAAAAAGTAAATTACAAAAATTGAGTCAAGTTTTTTTCATCATTGTACATTGCAATTACGATTTTCTACACGTAATAATGATTCAACAGGTGGGAATTGTTGGAAGAACTGGTGCTGGGAAAACATCGCTAATTTTAGGATTATTTCGATTAACTGAACCAGCCGCTGGAAAAATACTGATCGATAATGTTGACATTTCAACGATTGGTTTACACTTGTTGCGTTCTCGTTTGACTCTAATACCGCAGGTTAAAACATATAAGGTGATTGAAATGTGACGATGTTTCAATCAAAAATCGTAACAAAATAACTTCATGTGTCTATAGGATCCAGTATTGTTTCTGGGAACCCTGCGATTCAATTTAGATCCAGTTGGGACAAGCGACGATGAAAATTTATGGAGAATCCTCGAAAAAGCACATTTAAAAACTTTCGTACAAAATTTACCCGGAGGTCTTCAATATCTTATCGAAGAAGGAGGAGGAAACATAAGGTATCTATGGATAATATCTAAAATCTACTTTTTAATGCAACTCTGCAGCATACGCTAATTTCTCGTCGCAATCAAATTACACAACAGTTATGGACAAAAACAGCTGATCTGTTTGGCGAGAGCGTTACTGAGAAAAACCAAAATATTAATTCTAGATGAAGCTACAGCTTCTGTCGATTTGGAAACTGATGAACTAGTTCAAAAGACAATCCGAACTGAATTTGTGGATTGTACTGTTTTAACAATCGCTCATCGATTAAACACCGTGCAAGACTACGATAAGTGAGCATGCAAATCGTATTATTTGTTCAGATTAGGTGGCGCAAAAATGAATTGTAACTTTTGTTTCAGAATTCTTGTCATAAAAGAGGGCCGTGTGGTAGAATATGACACCCCAGAGAGCCTAATGAAATCAGAAAATTCATTATTTTACAGTATGGTTCGTGAATCCGGCTTAATTTAGAATTCTATACGCATTTGTTTACCATGAGACGTGTTGACTTTTTAAAATTATTCAATTAGGTACTTCAGTGTTCAGTTTCCTTTTTTACGCTTAGTACAATTGTATTTCAAGTTCATAATTTTATAATAAAATAAATTTGGTAAACTGCTACTTACACCACGATGTCCGAACTCCAAAATGAAGAAAAATCATCGCATGGAACTAGCTGGAACGGAGATGGACGAAAAATCAAACTCTTATCTGAAAGTAAAAGCACATGGTCACGACAAAGTAATTACGTTAGCCGTGATGAAATTTTTGGAAAATATTATTCATTGTTCATCAGTTCACCACACATGCACTATTACGACTATCTCGAACAGAAAGGTGAAACATTTACAATATTTCAACTCGCCGATCAGAGACCAAAGTTCATTCATGATCATTGATCACATCACTGATCACTCGGGAACGGAGGACGCGAGTTTCATCTCAGTGCGCGGCCGGCGTTAGCGGAAGGGAAGCGGAGTTGCGGTGGGAGTGGGAGAGAAATAAACACCAAAATAAACACAAACTTATCAAAACCACTTGCTTCTGATTGGTTGTTGAGATGGTCCCTGTCGTTTTGATAACAAAGCGGCATTGCTCTACATAAGTTCAATTTTTTTACTTTTTAGTTATTCTTTTTTAAATAAATTAGTGTTATTAAATTGAAAATTAGAAATTAAAAATGTGAGTCTAGGATTACAATGAATTATCCATCAAATTAACAAATATGAGGAAGTATCAACAACTCCTACTGCTTATAATTTCAATAGTATGTATCGTTACCCTACTATTCTATCGACATGAATACCTCAAGTTGAGATCAGTTTTGAGCGTGCTAGACTTTTTCGGTACTGCTGGTAGTAATAATTCTACCTGCTTAGTGTTCAGCAATGATTTTACCGAAGATGTCAGGTCAAAGTACCAGTTTACAGAGCCAAGAAGCGTGTGGAAAACGCTAGATAATCATTTTACGTATTCATCTTTCTGGGAAGATCACGAGGATGGCGGATTCATTAGAACATTGGTTATTGGTCCAAAATCAGCTTTTTATGATCACGAGTGCCGAGTATGGTTCGAAGTTGGAGATATAATTGTGTCAGAACAAGGACTTGTGAAGTACGAAATGGATCCTCGTTCATTGAATAACACATCTTCGTATAAGTATTTTTTGAAATGTAACGTACAAAACAGACCAACTCACGGAGTACCTTATGGAGTTCTTTGGTATACGTCGCACTCCAATAATTCTGTATTTTCTCCCATATTCCGCAAATCAAAATCCAAATTATTGGAAACAGCCGTCTGCGTGCGCGCCGATTATTCCGGATTACCGAAAACCAGCATTATGGAATTCATAGCTTATTATAATACTATCGGAGTGTCGGATTTCATTATTTATGATTCTGGGATTCAACACAGTATATTTCCTTTCCTAGAATCGATATCCGGTCGTAATGGAATTGTGTCTAGCATAAATGTAGTACAGTGGAATTTCCCCATAATCAATCCAGAGATTGAACGTTTAGTTATTGAAGACGATTGTTTATCACGTACGTTGGGTAAAGTCAAGTTTGTTGCTATCGTTTCATGGGATGACTACATCGTACCTAAAAACAATAAACTTAATAAAATAGTATCGCCGAATAAAATAGTAGATCTTCTTAATTTGTCGATGAAACGACGATTATGTTGTACGAATTTACCAGATGATGAATCAACAAGCAGCGCTTCGCCGTTATTTTTGAAAAAAAGACGATGTGTTGAGGAAAATAACGTTGACAATATGCTTTATGTCAATTTGAAATCTTACGCAAGCATGAATAAGAACAGAATTTATGAAGTTCCTGAAGATCTGGCTGTTATTAATCAATACACTTATTGTAACGAGACGTTGCAAAAAAAAGTCAAGTCTATATCAATTTCAAATCGTTATACTAATTTGAATACTCATAAATTACTAACTTTGTGGAAGTCTCATTCAAGTGCCTCCAGTGTTTTCAATTAAGGATTAATCGAGAAAGACTGTATTTAGAGCTTACCTTTTTTGTACACTTTGTTTCTAGTAAGTAGTACATATCGTAGTAGTGTATGTTTTATTATCAAAAAATATATATTTACACATTTTCAGGAGGAAATAAGATTTAATTTTTTAGTAGGCGAATAGAGAATTAGAGACACACAATTCATACTTACACAGACACGATGATTTCATTCTCATTTCTTTGAATGATTTGTAAAATGATTTAAAAGGCAGTAATTTTAAGGCTAACTAAAACAAACCGTTGAACTTGTTGGTACCCCAGTAGGTACTTTAATTATCTACAAATATAACTTATTATCACAGACATTACACCGACGAACAAAACTACATACTTAATTAACATCTCTTCAAAAAAAATCTTTCGACTTTCCTTTTTCGGATAGTTGTTGTTTGCTCATTTCTCTTCTTCGCTTATTAATAGGATTTCTAGGATCGTAAATTTCATACCAGTCATCTGATTTAGTATTGGCGTCTTTTGCCAAAATTTCCTTAGAATCACATTCTAACCGATGATTCAACAAATCCGTCCTGTAAGACACATAAATATTTAATTTTAAAAACTACGAACTTAAACAACTATATATTAAAAATCTATCTAAATATTACCAGTCGTCGGTAGGTTCTTCCGCTTTCGCTTGATCACTTTCGATTCGATCCTCAAATGTTTCACTTTCAACAGAAGCTAGCTTTTGATTAAATTTCTTGAGCAGCTGCGCTGTAAGAGCTTCTCTTGATTCACCTGTTTAAGATTTATCCAATAGTAAAAACGTCAAGGCTAAAACATGTAAATTTGGTAACATAGCACTGACCTTTCAGTTTCGTTGTTTTATTTAGTACAGTATACTTTTCCTTCTCTTTTTCGTAGGAATTCAATATTTCACTTTTTCCTATCTCTTCTTTCTTTTCGTTTTCTTCCTTTTCGACTTTCAGTTTTTTTTCTCGACGATTTTCTCTTTGAAGATTTTTAATTTCAGATCGAATTTCTTCTCTAGAAAATACAGTTTAAACGAGTGTAGATAATCAAAATTTAAAAAATTGAACAGAGTTCCACGAAACAAGAATATTTACAGTTTTCTTCGTTTTTCTTTCTTCGCACTTGACATGAATTCTCCTTCATCTGACGATTCCTGCTTAGGTTTGGGCGTGTCCTTGCTTTTTCCACTTTTTAGTTTATTCTTCACATCTTCTAAACGCAAACTTGAAAATGAAAGAAATCAAAAAATTAAACGAGAAGAGAAATAACCATATTGAAACTTGAAGAAGTGGTCTGGTATAGTACTCACTGCTTTTCAACCGTTTTTCCTTTCTTTTCGTCAGTATTGTCGTCATTATCATCTTCATCATCATCATCGTCAGAAACTTTCTCCTTTTCTTCATCACTGAGCGTCTTGGAACTTAATTTAGGATCATTCAATACATCGTGAGTAGATTTACTTTTTCCTTCAAATTTTCTATTTTCCATTGTTGTTTCAAGTTCATCCTCCTCTGCTTCGTCACCGAATGATAATAATTTGAAATTTCTTTCGTGCAAATTAAAGATTAAGAACAGTCATTACAAAAGTAGAATATTTAAAAATATTCAAATTACATTTATTCCTATACTCACTTGACTCCACGTTCTTGCTTTTTCTTTTTTGAGTCAGGTTTTTCTGATTTTTCCTTTTCTTTTTTAGTAACACGAGGAGTAATATCGTCGAATGGGTTATTCAATATTTTGGCCTTTAATATTTTCTGTTCATAAACAGGTCTATCGTCCTACATTCATAAAACAGTAACGCAGGTTAGTCGTACGTACCAGTTATACAAATACCGACAGTCTGACTACGAAAATAAGATCTACTTCCAATACCTCATCTACCAGAGCTTTTTCTAGATGCAATAAGTTGTATACCGTATCGCCGGCAACTTTCCCAAAGATGGTGTGTTTTCCTTGTAGCTCAGGCGTGGCAGCAAAAGTGAAAAAAAACTGCGATCCATTATCATCCTTTCCAGCATTGGCACACGCCACTAAACCACGTCGAACGAACCTCAAACGAGAATGAATTTCATCCTAAATGTCATTTTTAGAATGAAAAATTATGTATTGTACTCACAGTTCATCTTTATTAATGCGTTAATATGCACATATTACTTTGAAAGGCGCGCCGTAAATCGACTCATTACAAGTTCCAGTACCGGTTGGGTCTCCAGTTTGAGCAATGAATCCTTTTACGACTCTGTGAAATACATTATTCTCGTAAAATCCTTCCATGCAAAGTTGCACGAAATTTCGACAAGCTTTTGGAGCTTCTCGAGACCATAATTCGATATCTATATCGCCGAAGGTTGTTTTAAGAAGTACCTACGCAAAAACAATTATAACAGGAATCGATTACCATTCTTTGAAAAAAAAAACTGAAGCTCAACGAAGATAGAAGAGAAATGATGAGAAAAAATTATACCTTGCCGCTGGTGGATGGTTCTTGAATGTAGATGTTACTCATGGCTGCAAATTGCTGTGAGGTTGTCCTTTATGTTCAACGAATCAATCTGGCTTTGAAGTTCAAACAACTCAAATTTTTTACACTTTTATCAATCAAAAATATCAAAATGAACACAAATCAATACATTTTCAAACAAACGCCACAAGATATCAATTGAAAAATATTATCAATAATAGGCAGACCAATCATAACGTCGAAATTGAAAGTGCTTTTAACTATTTCAGATAGATAGCGTTATTTTCAGAATAACTCGTGTATTAAGTTGCGTTTTTTTGGTATGAAGGCAGAAAGAAAGTGAATATTTTTTAGTTTTTTTTTTCACCTTGTATCTCCATTTCAATGGTACCTATTAGTCTATTGGTGACTGGTGAGTATTGCGTAGGTGCTGGGTAGGTATGATTGAAAAATAGATATTTCATCAAATTATATTGAAAAATAGGTAAATTTTTACATGGTACATAAATGTATAGTTTCATTACATATTCTGAAATATTAATTTGATAATTATTGTATGTAATTTGTGGATGGTTTTGCAAACAAGTTAATAAACTGGTACGTATTCTTAGGTAGTGAACTGGTCAAAATATAAAAATTCTCGCACCTTTGCAAAAGTATTTCGCTACCTACAAAGCAAAGGTATTTGACCTAAAAAAAATTCGGAGGCAAGACTGCGAGATTTCGAACGGGGGTTGATCTCAATTTCTGTGTAACAGGGCTACAGTTCTTTTTCGCGCACATCAATATACGCTCTTCGAATTATTGCGTGTGCGTCGATTCAGTGCTCTCCTACCCGAACATGTAAGATATAAGAGAGGTGCTTAGAAAAAAGGTAGACTATCATTCATATTTATTATCATTTCTTAAATTATTTTCATTTTCATCACGCAACTGTATTACTTGTAAACAGATATTACTCTACGTTCTTCGTGATAAGTATTCGTAAACTTTCACTCGTATAGTATTTTCATACAAATTCAAAAATAAAACGTGTTCTGTGCGAAATTTAATACTTTTCAACGTATGCTTTTCTAAATTCTCAAATCCATGTATTGTGTCAATTAAAATAATTGTGAAATTAACGCGCTAAAATTGAAAATGATCCTTTTATCGAGTACGTGCAATCATTAAAATCGTCGTTCAATCTGCATCTCAACAGAGACAGGTATGAAATGAAAAAGTATGCTTGCAAGCTTAATGAAATTCAAATTTGTTCGATTTCAGCGAACGTGTTTTTTTTATTTCAATTTCTGTGTAGTGGTGAATATACTTAGATACCTATACAGGTGCCTGAACTATAAGTGCTACCTTGGTGACTAATTCGCTTCATCTTTTACAAGTTCAATACGAGGATCTTTCACTAAAATTGAACAGCTTCTTGCTCATTCAATAAGTTTAGGGTAGTCTTCTTCGAAAACTCTGTGAAGTATTTATTGCAACGTAGAGAATTGAGTGTTTGATTCTAGAATCTACGGATAGAAACCTAATTTGTAATAATCCACTTTGGTAAAATAAATAGAGATCTTCTTGGGTCTAATTAAATTTGTAACCTGCCGAATATATCTTTAGTTTATAGGTACATACATCTGTTTTTTTTTTTCATTTTTCAAATGAAATCCAACAGATCGATATAAATTGCAAAATAAAACTCTTTCAAATTGATATAATATTGAAAAGTAGGTATTGATTAGCTCAGTACAAACTACCCTATTTAAATGATTATCAGTCATTTTTCATTTGTGCACTCGTTAACACCCACCTACCTTTAAATTTTTTAGATGGGCGGTATAAGTGATACACATTCATCCTATGTTCATTTAAAGTTGATAAAAATTACAACTTTTATTACATTCGCGGTCATTCGAATGCCATTTTATTTCATAAGTACCTACATCTAGCTACCATCTACTTATAGGTACGTAATTTTAGTGGAAAAAGAAAAAGCAGGAAAGCGACCGACTTCCTTCTGTTGTTTTTTTTTCGAAGTGAAGTTGACTGAAATAAACTTAATCATGATACCCAATACACCTGCCAAAAATAGGTTTCTATAGTTATGAGGAATTTATTCATTCGTAAAATATATTTTTTCGCTTCAAAAAATGCTAAAGGAGTTTTGTACGACAACAATTCCTCTCAAATTTATCACTCTAACAAATGCCGACAAGTCTCTTGTGTTTAGGTATTTATTCATCAGGGGCTATACATAAAATACCAAATTTTGAAATGTAAGTATCAACTTTTTCACGAGGGAGTAGCGAAAAAGTTTAGAAATAAGTATAAAATTCTTTTTCAAACACAGTTTTCTTATAATACACTTAATACACCCACACGTAACAGTAATTTCTCAAACAAATGTTAACATAAAAGATAGAAATGTGCTTTGATTACGTCATCGGGATCATTTTATACCTAGTAGTTATTGTGTGGTACTACAACTACATTATGCGGGCTTATAAAAAATGTTTTAAATTTCAACCGGAATTTGAAAATTCTTTTTTTCTGAAAGTTTTTTTCAAATTAATCTAAACAGGGTACTTGATGCGGCTTATTTTTTGACAGGTCCTACTTATTAAATGTCCCCTAGTCAGTTTTCGGCTAAGGAACAAAAATGGTGTCAACAATCCACAATTTACAAAAGAAGTAAATCATTATACAGATTACAAACTCAAATTGGTCAAGGAAGTTATTCTATTGTGCACGTAGGGTTTCACGAATTGACGAAAGGTAGGTATCATACGTTTAATTTCAGACTTTTATTTCATTCAAATTTCATGACGTACCTATAAATATCTAGGAACTTTTTTCTTGTAATTTCAGAAAAAGTAGCCATTAAAACATGCAACAAACAAACTTTAACGCAAAGAGCCAAAAAAATGCTACTAAGAGAAATAGCGATAATGGAGACCGTGTTTCATCCAAATATTGTCAGGTTGCCTATCATGCATAATTAAATTATTCTATGTACAAGCACATTTCTTCATCATTGCAGTATTTCTATGGGTATCGCATACTTACATGCTCGAAATTAAATATTCTTGTCATATAACTTCTACTTTATAAACATAATAATATAATTATTATAAACTTTATAAAGAGACACATACCTACATTAATGTTTTAAGGTTGTACGAAGTATTAGAAACACCAACCAAGTTGCATTTAGTAATGGAATACATGTCCGGTGGAGGTCTGCATACAAGGCTACTATCAGAAGGAAAAATGAAAGAAAGTGATGCAAAAATCGTATTTGCGCAATTATTATCGGCTGTGAGACATTTGGTAAGAGTCATGTAATGCGATAGGCTTACTTTTCACAGCATGCGAATTCAACTTGAACGCGACGCGACGTCAAGACGTCATTCAAGTTGTGTAGTCGACTCGATACCTACCTTATTTATGAATAAAAAAATTCAATAGGCATATATAATTATGTACCTTAATATGCTTAATTTAATATTTCGTTACTCTCGAATAGCTACAATGATGCTTCAACTGTTTGTTTTTTCTCGTTCTTTTATTTAGCACGAAAGAAACATTATTCATAGAGACATCAAAGCGGAGAATGTTTTTTGTGGAGAGAAAAATCACGTCAAGTTAGGAGATTTTGGTTTTAGTACGGTGTTAGTAAAAGGTAGGAATGAAAATCTTTCAAAATGTCACTCATAAACCGGAATTGATACCTACGATTATTGTGGATCACCTTTTCTTCGGTAAAATTAGGAAGCAACGAAGAACTTTTCACGTTATGCGGTTCGCTACCTTACGCAGCTCCGGAACTTCTGCAAGAAAGAAGATACCAAGGTCAACCGGTGGATATTTGGGCCCTCGGAGTACTACTCTATTTCCTAACGACCGGTCAAATGCCATTTTCTGCGATTTCTGTGGCTCATTTGAAACGTAGTATCCTATTAGGAGTAATTCCGATGCCAGCTCATTTGTCACACTCCTGTATTACTTTGATACGTAAGTTCGTAAGTTCGTCGAGTTACGAAAAGTTTTGGACGATTGTGTAAATTAATGAAATTTCAGGAGGGATGTTAAGAAGTACTCCAAGTAAACGGTTCAATCTTGCAGAAATCAAAAATTCATTGTGGATGTCAGATATAATGATCAGTGAAAGTACCTACGATAAGTGGTGTATTATACCCACCTTAGATAAAGACGAAAAATTATCCGAAATTGAAATTGTAGCGAGAAAACAGCTATTGGCGTATGGTATTGATGATAAAATGTTAGAAGAGCATGCTTTAAAAGGAATTAAAAGCGATGTAATTGCCACGTATCGAATAATAATTCATAAATTATTAACTTCCAATCATATCCCGGCAGTAACGCGAATTACTGCTAAAAAACTTAATCACGCGCGTTCACACCTTTGCGCCATTACATAAAGTGTAATTAAATTGAGAGGTGTGAGCGCGAAAAACTATAGGTACCTACCTAATAAATTTTCATCTAATTTACGAAATGTTGCATTTATTATGATAATTTTCTTTACCGATAGAAACTGAATCAATTTATTAGTAAAATAAAATTTCAATTTTTATAATTTTGAGAGTATTTAATAATTTATAGCTGTGTAGGTAGGTACTACGACCAAATGTCAATTCCATTTGATGATGAAAAAGTTTTGCATAATATAGTCGTTTTTCGTGTAAATTTTGCACTTCACTTCATGAAATCGTATTACATTTTGATCCGCTATCTTCCATTTTAATTGATCATAGTCCGCCAGTAATAAATAAATTATCACAATCGAACATCGCAACCAATATTGGCTTGAAAGTATTTTCATTACTAACGAGGTACCTATGTATGTATATCTACTCTACAAAATGTACATAGGTACTTTTGAAGGGTGGAAAAATCAATTACTTCACCAACCTTGATACCTTGATGTTTCATCATGTAGCTATTCGGCGAGAAAATAATTTTTTTGTGCTGAGGTCAACAATTTTAATAATTTGGTATTTTTCATTTTCGATTTAGGCACGCAAAAGGTACATACATATGAATGTTCGAGTATGATACTTCTTATGATCGTTATGGTAGTTTTAAGGGTTCAGTTTATGCGGAAATACTAAATTTCGAGATGGTAAGATTATCGTTCATAAACCTTAAATTCTAAAATTTCCAACGCTTCGAGATCGTTATCATCAGAATGCTCCAAGTTTTAACGTGTGTATTTTACACTATGATGTTTTGAAATAATCTGTTGGCGAATTTCATTGACATGAAACACGCGGTGGATGACCTATACCATTATTTTACATATTATTCATAGACGAACGCTTCATAAACGATTATTTATTTCTTCAACCGTTGTAAGGTAGTTTAATGAAGCATTGAAATTCGTAACATTCAGCAAAAATTATTTAATAATGAGTATAAATTGTAGTAATGTAAAAAATAGTACTACATACGCGTAGGTATTATCAGTATTATCACATTTGTAACGTTTTACAGTCCTCATATCATTCTGAACAGACTAGTACACTGAAAGAAATCCGACACTTTTCTTTTTGTTATCTTTTATAGTACAGCTCAATTGGTCGTTGGAAACCTTTGGAATGATGATGGGGTATTTCTAATGTTTCCATTTGATGAAAACCAATTTCGGATAGTAAGTAGTCTTTGAACATGCGAGGATAAAACGTTATATTACGACAATTCTCCCTTAATTTCGCCTGGTGAAAAGCATTTGATTTTAATATAGAGTATATACTTTAAAAAAAATAAAAATCTGCGCGTAACTTACGCTCAACTTTTTTTTCTTGTAGGATTCCCAAGGTTGAGCCTCCAAAACGAATACGCCACCGGGACGGAGCTGAGAATACACTCGTTTAAATACGCGTCTTAATCCGTCATCTCCCCAATTCAACTGTATCCATTTAGTGACACTCAAACATAGAATCAAATCATATTGAGGTTCTTCCAATGCTAATAAATTATCATGGTCAAGCACGTAGTTACCCTGCAAATAAAAATTATTTTCCATAGTAATACTCGTTAAATTTTTACCCAATTACGTGGAAAAGATTTAAGCAAAAATATCATACGTGAATAAAAGAAATATTATCTGGAGATCGTACGCAGCAGTTGGTGGTACTGGACTCATCAGAGTGAGCAAGACGCGGCAAATCGCTTTCTTTCGTCGATGAAGTTGAGTCAGTAATAGAAGACTCTTGTGTACCGGTAGTATCTGATACATTGGTACTACAACTTCTTGAGACCGGTTTAGAATTTTCACAATAATGGCGACGATTCTTTCTCGCGATGTTGATTAATGAATTGTCTATATCAATTCCTAAAATCGATTTAGGACTGAGATCACGAGCAATGATGTATGTAATATGGCCAATGTTACAACCAATGTCAAGAACATCCTTATTTTCAAAGAGTCCTTTACGCTGATGAAAAGCAGCTATTCTGGGTTCAGTACACTCCTTAACATTGCGATAACCGTAATACCTACCAATGAAAATTTATAAAGTTAGTATCTCATAAGGATATACAAAAAGAAGTAATGTCTAGTTTCAACTCTACTGGAATTGCTAACTCACTGATTATAATTGCCAAACTCGAACTTTGATTGAGTTTTCGGTTTCTTTTTAACGTTTTCTTTTGCAGGAAAGCTATTCTTTCTTTTTCCATTGCTATCGCCGATAGATGCAGTCCTTGTTTGATTCATTTTAGAATTCTTCATTCACACTTGTTCATAAAGTAAATTAACGGACAAACTTTTTGGAAATTGGTAAATCGAATTTGAAAAGAATGGTTTCACATTATAGATTTTTCTTTTCTGATTTATTTACAAAAATTATTTTTACTCTAACGAGTTCTTGAAAAAGCAAAAGTAAAATTTTTTCAAGATTCAAAAGTTAGAAAATGAAAATTAAAAACTCAAAATTTATTTTGAAAAAGATGTACTGATAAGAATCTGTTATGTAAACAAAAAAACTTGACACAAGCGCCTACTGCGGTAGCAGCAATTACTTTTTCAAGCTTTTTCAGCCAGCCAGTTCTAGTACAGCTCTGTGGTTGTTTTTTTTCTTGTTTCGTTGTGTCTTTGTATTAGTGCATGTGATATGCGATGTCTTGTACTCTTGTTATTGTATTTCGAAAAATGTATACGCCGAAGTAAACCATTGGATAATGGCGTCAACTCTGTGCGAAAATCTACATTAACTTCATGACGAAATATGAATTGAAAAACGAATAACTTTGTCGCCGGTTGTGATTTTAAATTTATCATGTGTTATGGGAAGTGATATATTAGTCATGAGTAAACGTTCGATTTCATTTATTCACGCGAATCGTAAGTGTATCACCGTGTGTGTAGTGTTTTCATAGTGGAACTCGATAAAAACGTTATGAAGTATTCCTTTTTTTGAAAACATTAATCGAAGCAAACTTTACAGCAGGAGACAATCTCAAATTGGTATGTACTATGTACTAGAGAAGGATAAAACTGAAATCACTCGAAAATTTACAGAAAAATTGGTAGAGGTTGTTTTACATTGAAATATAGAATCCATTTCGTGAGCTCTAATTGATTTATTATCTCTGTCGTTTGACAGTATTGACGTATTTATATAGTAGTTTGAAAATTTTGGTGAAAGTTATATAACTAGTGCTTTTGGAAAAAATGTTGTAGGTTAAAATGGGTACTACAGAAGATAATAATTCAGCCAATGGCACACCAAAAATTATGGTATTTCATCCTACTTTTGACGAATTTAAAGATTTTTCGAAGTATATCGGTTACATCGAGTCAAAAGGAGCCCACAAAGCAGGTTTAGCGAAAGTAAGTATAATTTTGATAAATGACATTGTTATTATGACTGCGTTTTTTACATCAGCGTTTTCTTGTACAGATTATTCCTCCAAAAGAGTGGGTTCCTCGGAAAGGTGGTTATAATGTTGAAGATATTAAGGTTACCATTCCAGCTCCAATATGTCAAGTAAGATGGATGAAGTGTAAATTTAATTCTACTACAATTTTGTTGTGCTAACATTCAAATTATTGCCAGGTTGTCACCGGTAAACAAGGCATTTATCAACAAATCAATGTTTTGAAAAATGCAATGACAGTTCAGGAATACAGAGATATGGCTGAGAGCAAAACTTATGCAACTCCTAGTTATTTTAAGTTTGAAGACTTGGAGAGGAAATACTGGAAAAATATAACTTATGGGACTCCGATTTACGGCGCAGATGTATCTGGCTCCATTACAGATCCCGATTGCAATGTATGGTGCATAAACATTTTTTAGTTTATTCTTGTTTACATTCGATGAAAAAACATTTTTTTTGTTCTGTGTACAGGTTTGGAATATTAACCGTCTCGGTACGATATTGGATTACGTTAACGAAGACTACGGTATCAGCATCGAGGGTGTTAATACTGCTTATCTGTACTTCGGTATGTGGAAGACGTCTTTCGCATGGCATACCGAAGATATGGATTTATACAGCATTAACTACCTCCATTTTGGAGCACCGAAAACGTGGTAAGTATTTAGAATATTTTGAATGCTACTGTTGGTGGAATTTTATTTTTGTATTTTCATTTCTATGTTAGGTATGCGATTCCTCCAGAGCATGGACGACGATTAGAGCGACTAGCTCAAGGTTTCTTTCCGTGGGCCGCATCGTGTCCAGCTTTTTTACGTCACAAAATGTCAATAATTTCGCCGCACATTTTGAAACAGTACTCGATTCCTTTTAATAAGGTAATTTTGCTTTTATATTCTTATTAAAAATGGTAATTATCCATTTTACTCACATGTTTCTATTGTTTCTATTCTTCAGATCACGCAGGAAGCCGGCGAAATCATGATTACGTTTCCGTACGGCTATCACGCCGGCTTTAATCATGGATTTAACTGTGCGGAATCGACAAATTTCGCCACCGAAAGGTGGGTGGAATATGGAAAACGTGCCACGCAGTGTAATTGTCACCAAGATACTGTAAAAATCAGTATGGATACCTTCGTTAAACGATTTCAACCTGAAAAATACGAGTTATGGTTACGTGGCTTAGACGTCGGCCCGCATCCTGAAGATCCCACTCGACATTCTGCAGCCCCCGCGCCTTCAGAACTAGATATCCTATGCAATAAAAAGTTAGCGTCGACTTCGCTTCTTTTGCTCATAAATCGTGGAGATTGTTGATTTAATTTACATTATTTTCAACAGTAATACGGGATTACCCATTAATCATGCGGCGAATAAGAAAAGAATCCCCCTAACTGAAAAGAAAGAAGTTCTCAAGTCTGGTATAATTGGTTCCTCCGGTACAATAGATGTTCCTAGTGATGTGAAAAGAGCTTTGATGGAGCACTTCGATACCATCGAAATATCAGAAGAAGAGCCTGATGAACAGATGTTAGAAGTTCTGGAAGATTTATACGTAAAAGCAGGAGAAATCGGTATGTTCATTTATCCGCTCTGGTCATTTATGGTTTCAACTTTGTCGATTTTAAATATCTGTTGTATTTTCTTTGAAGATGCATCTCAGGCTTCAATAGCCGACGACGGAGCTCTCGATGAAAAAACTAGAAAAGCCAAACGTAAGAAAAAATTGAAGACCAAGCCTGTCGTCAGACTGATCGACTGCTTAAGTGATTCCAAAATGAGAACCGCATTAACCTCTGCAGGCAATATAGAAGACATAAAAACCGAGCCTGGCGAGGATACTGACTCGAGTCGCCAAAATAACTACTACTCGACCAGCGACGAAGAATATAGTATATCGTCTAGGAAACGTAAGAAGAAAAAATCACGAAAACATAAATCATCTGGACCAAAAAATGCCAGAAACAAAAGCAAAGAAGTTGCGAAGCCGAATATCGTTTTATGGAACGGTGTCGACGAACCGCAAATCAAAATCGAAGAAGGTATGAATAACTTGCAGTCGTTTTCCGAAATATGTTGTAATACTGATCCACTCGAGATTAAGCAAGAAAAAGATTCGGATGATTCGCATGTGCAAATTCGACTTCCACAATTGCAATTTTCGATTAAAAACGAACCATTAGACGTTAAGGAAGAAAACGAGATCTCCGACGGAGGTAAAAATTCAGATAGTGGATTACACTTGGAACCGCCACCTATGGTTAGGTTTTACAAGAAATTTTTCGCAAGTCAACCGAACGGCGGTAGCCTGGAAAATATTCCGGTCTCGTCTCCAGCTCATTCTAGTCACAAAGATAACGCTTTCAAAATTAAAGATAAAAAACACAAACACAGAGATTCCTGTCATAAGAGTAAAAAAACTCGTAACGATAAAAATAGCAAGCTGAAAGATTTATTAAACCGTAACCAAACCCTTCACGAAGATCCGTTGCAATTATCCACCTATAATAATAGTATTTCGTCCAACGACGAATTCAAAGTAAACAACATAAACGATATATTCTTGAGCAGTATAAACGCTCCGGAATACGAAGTAGAATTGGAAACGACGCCGTTTCCACAATTAACCAAACAAGATCAAGTAACTGTTTTGAAAGTCGAATCAGCAGATTCGTGGAATCGTTACCCACCACCTCTAAAGCAAGAAATCACCTTAGAGGATCGAACAGATAATAAAGTTATCAATATCGATATTGATAATTTGAAAGCTATCAAAGAGAAAATGTCCGCCTCCGACGCAACATCAAATTTCATCGAGGTAGTGAATAGTAAACATCACCAAGAAACCGTTCATCAAGCAAATTCGAACGCTGTGCAAATCTTGAAAAATAAATCGTCGAGCAGAAACTATCTGGCGCACGTTACCAACCCGTCGGATGGTTCTAGTTCAAATTCTAGAATTGAAATCGTATCTGATTCGCCAGTAGACGATGTATGCACCGTTCGTACCAACGTAACAACTACCACCAAATCGATAAGTACTAATTCAAGCCCAGCTTTCCCCGTAATAAGACGTAAACAATGTGAGTATTTTACGCTCGATTTTTATTTACGATTTAAAGCCAAAGTATACTAATGTATTTACTTTATATTTCATTGCAGTTATTAGGGATGCTGTGATTGGTGGCGAAAAAATAGTGAAATTCGAAACGGAAATAGAATTGAATTTGTTTAGTAGCAGAAAAGAACCGTATTGTGCATTATGTGCGGTGTTCTCTTCAAAACCTGTAAGTTGAAAATATTTTCGCGCTCTAAAGGAATGAATTTCTGAAAAATATGGTTTACCTTAATTTTAATTTTGTTTTTTTTCTTTTTTCTTTTGCAGGAAAACAACGTATTGATTTCTGCGTGGAGACATTTAGCAAAAATTAATAACTGTTTACCAGAACAAAGCTACGCCATTTTCTATTCTAAATTTACTTTCACTCATCCGCAGCTAGCGAATTTAATAAGGTGTAGTGAATGTTCCCTTTGTGTTCATGATACCTGCTACAGCGTTAGACCGTCAGATGGATCGAATTGGTTGTGCGATAGGTGCAGAGAAAATGCCTTTACCAAAGTAAGTGTTCGTATGAATTCCAACGATCCTAAATATTTCTCTCGTCTACCTTGCTTCCCGTCTTGAAGATAAGAAACAATGAATACGCCCGGGTAGACTATAAAAGTAGTAATTTTTTTGTGCGTTTCTGGTACTGGAATGAGATTATGATATGGTTTCATGCCGTTTCTCTTTTCCAATGGAGGGATACGACTACTTAGAAAGGTTGTAACGTTATCTAATCAGCCAATTCAAGTATGCACAAATGCATTCGCGATTATTTTTTGGTAATAGAAATACAGACGAGTGGGTGTTGATTTCGTATCGTTATGATTAATATTCTTGGAATTTACGGCATATTTTCTTCGAACCTACAAGAAAATGCGACTTTTCGTTTCGGTTATTTTATTGACAAAATGTGATAATTCTCATTACCATATATCTTAAAAAGTAAATCTTCATTGATTCATGTTTCAGAATTGCGTCCTATGTTCTATCCGCTGTGGCCCATTGAAACAACTGAAAGACGGTAATTGGGTTCATATCTTATGCAACGCGATAAGTTGTAAATCCGCTCCGTATCGCCCCAACTGTACGTTCCACACAATGTACAAAGTTGCGAAAGCGGTAAGCCATACGGTTCTATCTGCATATGTCTCGTATTAACGAATCTGATTCCACGTATCTCTTTATTTTTGCAAATGTTTTTGTAATAGTGTCATATATGCAAGCTGAGCATGGGCTCGTGTATCAAATGTAGTCACACGAATTGCAAAAAATGGTTCCACGCTTCCTGCGGTGTCATGTCCGGTTTCAGGCTGAACTTTGAAAACCGAAAATTGCTAGCTTTTTGTCGTACCCATCGTCACGACGCGAACAAAGTAAGCGATTGCGTTCACAGGCGTTCAGTCAGATTGTACTTTGGTAATATGTCGTTATCACAACTTTTGTTTTTTTGTTTTATTTTTAGCTCGAATTTTCCAACGAATTGAAGTGGATTAAAAAAGGGGATAATAATAAATACTATCAAGGTCGTATTTTACACGAATACAGGCAAAATTTCTTAGCCGTTTGTTTCTCCGACGGATCGATCAAGTGCGACGTTAAACCCGATGAAATCAAAGTGAGTTACGTCGTTTCGGTAATGTTTTTTCAACGTGGAATGTGCTCATCTGTCGTAACCTTGTTTATTTGAAGGCTTCGGAAAATAACTTCAAGTTGAATATCAACGATGTTGTTCTCGTTTCTGGCGTCGGAGTTGGCAATTTAATCGGTAGTATTGAGAAAACGGTATCATGCAAGGTACGAGTATATCGTATTTTATACATGCACGTATTTTAAATCAGGTATCAAAATTACGATAATAATAACGATATTTTTGAACAGGTGAAATACGAAAACGGAGAAGAAGCGATTGTACCATTTGATTACGTTTTAGCTGATACAGTAAAAGAGGTGATACCATGGTCAACAGAACTGCCATCTGAGACTCCCGAAGAATCAGAAGTGATTAATTTGGATGACGATGAGGATGACGTGGACTACGTTGACAGTGGTAAGTATCGAGTTTTGTAAAAATTTATGTCAACTTGATACGTTTAATAATCAATTTTCTGTTTTGTTTTTTTTTTCGATCAATTTAGATACCCAGTCTTGAAAAGGAGGAAAAGTTTTTTTAAAATCTTTTACCAATGTAATTATAAGATCTCCTATGATTACAAATGCGATGAAGTGCACTTCGTGGCTGTGTGTAATTAAATTGATAATTTTTAAGGCATAGGCGATGTTTTGAAAAAAGTCGCATTCGCGTCGTGTTTTATTTTTCCGAGTTATTTTACGTAAAATTTGACGTAACTTGTGTGTTTTGTCTTTGTCGCGAATGTATCAATAAAATTGTATGGTTAATAACGATTTCGCATTATTCTTTTGAATATGGGTTTCGATACGACTTATCGAAATTGGAAAAAAGTTGGTGAAATACATACCGTTGCATTTTATTTAGATGAGTTTATCCGTCGAATTGGTTCACTTTCGCGTCTCGCAGTTGTGTAGCTTAGTTTTTTTTTTCTTTCAATTATTTTAAGGGTATTTCATCGCATAACTTTTATATTTTAGTAACATTTTTTTGTTTTAATTAATCTTGACGTAACTATGCTTTCATTGTGTTCTTCGTATATTTTTTTTTTAAAATCTCGTTTCTTTTCAATCACATTCTTTTCAAGTGTAAGTTAGATGAGATGATGTCGTAGAGTAGATTAGCGACAAAATTTTCAGTAGAATGTGAATTTCTGGTTCGATGGTGTTGGGTTTAGAAGGCGGCAGATTTTATTTATTGAAGTAAATTTCTTGTTTTCGTGTTTTTCGTGTTTTTTGAATTATTCACTAATAAACAGTATTTTATAATTTTGTTTAGTAAAGTACTAATTATTATACGAACGTACACGTTGATTAAATTTCGTTGTTTACATTGTACCACATTTTATATGTAAGTAAGGAAAAGAGTACGCGAATTTTTCGGTTAGAGTGTCATTGTATGTAATGTAATATATATTTATATACATATTTTTTTAAAAGTTGATATTGTTTCTCTGGTAGGTAAGTTCTAGATTATCGTTTTTTTCGTCCTTTATTGTAGTGCGAAATAATTATTGCAATAGTAATCAGAATAAACTTATGCAGTTGAATTTAGTTTTCTCGTTTTTGTGAATATATTTGGTTTGGCGATGGGCTAGGTTGAAGTACATTGGTAAATTTAGTATCATCGTTATGTAAAATGTTTTACCAAAGTAGTGTTCATTGGTAATCTTTCAACGGTACCTATCGAAAAAACACATGTTGATCATTTATCTCAGTTCGGTGCTCGAATTCTCATTATTTTCAAAAGTTTAGATTTTTTCACGAATTGTAAAACTTCAGTTTCCGAACCAGTATTTCTCCAATTAAGTATGCTACAACACCGCACTGATGTTGATTTCTACAGGAAAAATCACGTGATTATCTATTCCACGATGAATAGGTAAACGTCAATCAAATTTTGTGCTAATGAACCATTTAGATAAAGTTGTGTAAAGGTTGAACGTTACAAATAGGTACTTATCAATTGTAGATTCATTTGAAAAATAAACCCCTCCGACATCGTCCTAATTGCTTTGTTACCCAAACCGCTGAACGACTTTTACTAAAGTATTAAGTGAATTACCTATTGGCTTTATTTGATTTGTATCATAAATGAGTGATCATGGGATTCAAGATGAAAACCACGTATGGATTCGTGAGTCGCCGAAGCAAACACGTAATGTACATATTTTTATAAAAATCATTTAATTGTCGGTGCTAATTATGATTAGGTTGCCTTAGACTGGGAAAGTTATTGCAATAAGACGCGAAGACCAGTCAGTATGGGAAAGACGCGCACCGCTCGCACCCTCGAATGTCTATCAATTGACAAAAAATGGCGTCAAAGTGATCGTTCAACCGTCAAACAGGAGAGCCTATCCTGTTCAAGTAAATTAGAATTGCTTATCCTATGTAATATCAGTTGGACGACGGTAAAACATTCGAGTTGACTCATTTTTTAAATAATATTTTATAGACCTATATCAACGCAGGAGCGGTTATCCAAGAGGATATTTCCGAAGCTTCGGTTATTTTTGGAGTGAAACAAGTTCCTATAGAATTATTAATACCGGATAAAACATATTGCATGTTTTCACACACAATTAAAGCTCAAGAAAGTAATATGGGGTTGTTGGATGCTATTTTACAAAAGGTTCCAATATACGCGGCTTACATTGCTCTCTCTGTTTCTCGACTTTTCGATTAATTGGCAATAAAACGCGTGTTGTTTCAGAACATAAGGTTGATTGATTACGAAAAATTAGTCGACGAAAGTGGTCAAAGAGTTGTAGCGTTTGGGAAGTATGCCGGAGTTGCTGGAATGTTGAACATTCTTCATGGAATAGGTTTACGATTATTGGCTCTTGGACATCATACTCCTTTCATGGTACAAATTGATTACAGTTTGTAATGCGTTTTCTATGCGTTTTGATGGATATTTTCATGAATTTTTTTTACAGCATTTGGGTCCAGCGCATAATTATCGTAATTCCATGATGGCTAGACAAGCTATTCGAGATGCAGGATATGAAATTGCTTTGGGAATGATGCCTAAATCAATAGGCCCGCTCACTTTTATATTCACAGGGTATGAAAGCATTTATTTACAACCTTTTTAAAGATTGAAAACCTCCGTTTTCCTCACATTTTTCAAATTTCAAATATTAAATTTTTTACCCAAAGGTCGGGCAATGTTTCACAAGGAGCTCAGGAACTTTTTCAAGATCTCCCTCATGAATATGTTCCAATTGAAATGCTACAAAAAGTTGCTGAGCATGGATGTGAGTTTATTTTTTAATTTTATTTTTTTAACTAAGTATTGCTTTGAATTTGTTTAAATTTGAAATTATTTCATTTCCAATTTTCGATTCGATTTTATCAATGAACGTTTCCCGAGTGCAAATAGATTTGCCTACCATGAAAATGACAGGAGTTATGTCCAAAAAATTAATTGCCGGACTGTTTTTTTGAAAAGGTAAAATCATTTTGTAAAATCGAAGTAATTTGAGCTCTCACCAACTATAAAATATGGCAACATTGTGCACACGCGCGGATTTTTAAAGTTTTTACGTAGAAATAAAACTTTCAACAATTAATATTTATTGCAAATTTTACGATTTGTAGCTAGGACTAAACTATACGGATGTGTTGTTCAAAGACATCATTATCTCGAACGTATTGACGGCGGTGGTTACAAGCAAGAAGAGTTCGAGCAATCTCCCAACCTGTACAAATCAGTTTTCAATAAAAAAGTAGGTGCATTTATGACGCAAAAGAATTATAATCGATTGAATTTGAATATATTGTATCTTACACTGACATACCATGATGATGGCATATATTAGATAGCACCTTACGCGTCCGTAATCATAAACGGAATATATTGGGCAGTTGGTTCGCCAAAATTACTCACCGTCCCGGATGCAAAAATGCTACTTCGTCCAGTGCACATGCCGTGGTTACCTATTTCAGAAGGAGCACCAAAGCTACCTCACAGGTTATTGGCAATTTGTGATATTTCTGCTGATCCTGGAGGATCGATCGAGTTCATGGATGAGTGCACCACCATCGATAACCCATTTTATATTTACGATGCTGAAAGACATACCACCGATAGTAACAGGTGAAGTACTTACCTACGATCGTAGGTATATATTGATGTAATGTAAAGTACCTATACGTAATATGGGAGTAAAATTTTTTAATGACTTGTGAACGTTTTAGCTTTAAAGGAGACGGAATAATGATTTGCTCGATTGATAATATGCCAACTCAGTTGCCCACCGAGTCGACAGATTTCTTTGGCAATCTGATGATGCCTTACGCTCTCGACATATTGAATTCTGATGCCACCAAACCTCTTGACGAACACGATTTTAAGCCGTCTGTTTACGGAGTACGTGTTTTATTCGACACTTATCTAATTATTATGTACCTACTACTGCGTTGTTATCAAAAACTCAATGAGATAGGTGATATGTAGTTTCAATCTAGTAAGTACGTCGAAAACAGATAATGAGCTGTTTAATTGACTGTTTGTGTTTACCTACCGCAGGCTATCATTGCAAGTAATGGAAAACTAACACCGAACTTTGAATATATTCAAGACTTGAGGAATCAGAACAAGTAGGATATTGCACAACATTTGTATTTTTTAGGTACCTACCTACGTTCAAATTAGGTAGGTATTCAACTACCTATTTTTCTAATTTCTTCTTTATGATAACGCAGTCGTAGTCGTCACAAGAGCTCAATCACGAGCAACAGTATGCGTAAAGTTTTGGTTTTGGGGGCTGGTTATGTATCTGGACCCTTGATAGAGTATTTAAATCGAGACGAATTTGTGCAACTCACTGTTTGTAAGTGAATAATAATAGGTAATTTTTTCTAGTGGAAGTAAGACGTGGCGTCTAATTTTTTAAATTTTGATCAGGCTCTTCAATCGATGAAGATTTGAAAACAATTTCAAATAATCACGATGCCGTTGAAACCGTTCTGGTTGACGTGATGAAAGATCCTGAACAATTGAAAATTTTGATTAAAAACTCTGAGGTTGTTGTTTCTCTATTACCTTATCAGCTGCATCCTTTTATCGCTAATTTATGCATTGAACTTGGTGTAAACATGGTAACTGCATCGTACTGTACGGATGAAATGATGCAATTGCACGATCGGTGAGTGGATCAAAATTTAACTCTCCGAAATAACATCTACCTACCAACCTATTGGTATATTCATTTTCAGAGCCGTTGAAGCAGACATTACCGTGGTAAATGAAGTCGGTTTAGATCCTGGCATCGATCACCTTCTTGCTATGGAATGTTTTGATAGTATTCACGAAGCGGGCGGTAAAGTCGATTCTTTCGTATCTTACTGCGGTGGATTGCCAGCGCCAGAATTTTCCAGCAATCCTCTTAGGTATAAGTTTTCATGGTCTCCAAAAAGTGTCCTACTTAATGTTACCGGATACGCTAGGCATTTAAAAGAATCAAAGGTAAAGTGATTTTTAAAATTTATAGCCTATTAGATAGGTACGTAGGTATAGTATTAGGTACCTCTACCCACATGTACCGGGTGTCCGATTGATTCTGCCCCCCCCCCCCCCCCCACCGGGTGTCCGATTGATTCTGCCCCCCCCCCCCCCAATGACATTTTTGATGAAAACTTCGTAAGTTGGTAACATTGCAGCTATCTGCTTACACTAGTCAAAACTGCCAACCTACGAAGTTTTCATCAAAAATGTCAATAGGGGGCCCAGAATCAATCGGACACACCCGGTAGGTACCTTTGAATGGGTTTTGAAAAAATATGTTTGTCTTTACTTTCGATTTTATAGATTGTTGAAGTTCCAAATGGAGGACAATTGATGGACCATGTCGAAAATCTCGACTTCCTACCTGGTTTTGCTTTGGAAGGAATTCCAAATCGAGACAGTGTCAAATATGCCGATCTGTACGGAATTTCTGCTGAAGCTCATACCATTTTCAGAGGATCTTTAAGATATCGCGGTAAAGTTATAAATTTAGTTTCTTTATAAGTGTAGAAAAATTTTACGTGGTCATAAAATTTTTCATTATTCTTGCAGGATTTATTGATATGATGAAAGCTTTGAAAGATATAGGTCTAATCGATCCTAATCCACATCCCTCTCTTCACCCACAAGGTCCTGATATAACATGGGTAAATCAATGATTTTTTTGTGTAATAGTTGAGGATAAAAGTTTTAAAATAACAACTGAAAAATTATCTTTGCAGAGACAATTCATTTGCACCTTGATCAGTTCATCATCTGATATATTTTTCGAAAACTTGAAAACAAAAGTTTCAGATCGAGTAGGCTCTTTGGTAAATGGCATCGATGAACTCGGCCTCTTAGAAGACGATCTGATTGAAAAGTGCAACACTCCTTTAGACACCTTATCCCATCATTTGCAGAAGAAGCTGAAATTGAGTACGAGCAAATTTTCATATCGACCTGCACAATAAACATGTTTTCAAATGTATCACTCAACTAACTTATTTTAGGAGGAGACGAGAGAGATGTGATTATTTTACACCACAGTATTGGAGTAGCGTGGCCCATCGGTCGAAAAGAAATGAAACATATCACGTTAGTCGAATACGGACAACCAGAAGGGAAAACAGCCATGGCTCGAACTGTCGGTTTACCCGCTGCGATTGCTACCAATATGTTACTGAAAGGTAACTACACGTCCAGCTCATCGAATACGGGTGCTTTAAATATCATCCCAGTCATCGCCTCGTACTGTATATATACGTTTTATTTGCAGGTGAAATACAACAAAAAGGTATGGTTCTGCCGCTATCACCAGATATATATAGGCCCATGTTATCTCGACTGAGATTGGAAGGATTAAAAGCCATCGAAAACACATTAAGCTTTTAATTATACACCTTTTATCCACGTGATTAAGTTTCGATGATGGAATAATACAAACACAGGTAGTTTCCATTTACAAATTGACCGGCAAAGTATGTACTCGTGAGAAAATTCAAGCCGCTGTGTATCATTTTCAATCATGTGAAATGAAATTTTCTTTTAAAGCACGAATTCTAAGTAATTAACAGTATGGACGATTTTAAGTAACAAAAACAAATAATCACTTTTATTTTAAAGAACAGAATAATAAACATACAAATTTTTCTATTACAAGTGGTTCTATTATTTTTTTTAAAGGTATCAAAGCAATTTTTTGTACTTGGCGCAGTCTCATATCAAAACTCTACAACATCTCATTTGTTTTTAATTCCCCACCTCGCTAGACTTTTGCTTTTTTCTACTTCAACTTGACATTTATTTCATAACCATTGCCTCTATATAAGGCTATAGCCTTATCCTCAACAACATCCAATGCCCCAGCATCCGCACCACGGAATCTTGGTGTTACCTTCGTGCCCGGTAACGCTCAATTTTCTCCTACAAATACTCTGTCTACTGCTTGCGTCGCTTGTACTTCTTTCCCTGTTCAGGTACCCAGATCCGTACTCCGAGTACATATCCGGGGCTCTAATTCGAGACGACGATTCGCCACTGTTTTTGAAATTGACCGACGATTTTCGTATAATTTTCGGTGTGCCTTGGAATGGTACAGGCGACGGCGGTTGCGAAATATCCATATTTTTACGACCGCTGTTATTTCGTCTTTGAGAAAATTTTCTAAATGCCGAAGGAGATTCGTTGGATGATTTACCCTCTTTGGCCGATGCCGGCGATGGAGTACTCAGAGTTGATTTCTTTTTCACCGAATTATGATTCTGCGTGGGCGCAGGGGTGCTGGTAGTTGGCGGGAATTCGAATACGTTGGTTTTACTGTCCACTTCTTCGACGCTCAATGTAATACCGGTTGATTTTGAAAAAAACGACGGTTCCGTTTTCGACGTGTTTTCTACCACTTCTGCATTGACGCTGGCGCTGGCTGGTTGGTCTTCGCCTTTCGTGGAGGGTGTTTCGGCCTCCGAGTCGGGTGGTTTCAGATTTATATTTATCTGCGAACGGAATGATTTTCGGCGAGCGATCGTGTTTGCGGTTGAAACGCTACGTGGGTAGACTACGCTCAAGTCTAGGCATGTTGAACCGAACAGTAACTGGCCAGGAATTGTTTCGCGTGATTTTACGTGGATGAAACGTTCGCCGGTGTCGAATCCTTTATACGTTTGCCTTTCTACGTTGCCTGAAGTTGAAAGGTGCGATCAAAATTTATCCGGAATTCAACCAGGTTTGAGACTTTACTCAAATAAACAAGGAGGTACCTACCGATAACGTCCGCAAAACGTGAAACAGCGGCGATAATTTGTTCATCTGGAACGTGCGGCGGTACAGCGGACAATTGTAAAATAGTGCTCTTTTCCCAAATATTGTCTAACGTGATAGGTTTATTCCTGATTTTTAATCCGGTATTTATAAGTGTTTGACACTGATCGGAGCTGTGGACTGTGATGAATGCGTTTTTCGACGTTAATCGGATTCCTTTGACGATATTACGACAATTTTCTTTCAACTGTTGCTCCAATTCATCGATTATTTCTTGAACCTGGGAAGAAGATGCGAATATTTTTATCAATGAATCATCGAGATAAATGAAGTAATTCTACGTTAAAAGATTCACAAAGAAGAATCGTCACAACGTTTTAGCTTTTCGATAATGACATTGGCTACGTAGCCAAGCCACCCACAATGAGAAAAAAAACATACACACGCATAATCTTGGAGTGGAATTACGTGACACAAACCGCAACTTTGAAAAAAAAATCTGTAATGAAGTTTGAAACACAAAGGAAATTCGAACACTCATCCAGGAGGGTGAAAATTAATAAACGAAACCGGTAGATAGGTATACTTACAGTGAGATTCTCGAACGCTTCGACGGAAAAAACCAACGTGGGATATTCTTCTGTGTAGTTTTTGAAAATACGAATGAAATCGTCGCACTTTTTCAACGAACACATTTTAGACGCTTCATTTTCGCAAAACGAGTTCAACTGTGCTGAAACAAGAAGACCGCGTACTTAACATCCGTTAAAAATGAAATTTTCACCGTGAAGTCGAAATGCGCGCATTTTTTGGCCGCTTTCTATACGTATAACACGCACCGTCGCGCGAAGTCGTGTAGGTACCGAATAAACGCGGAATCGAAATACAATTTTTTATATCGCGTGAAAAATAGCTTTCTCAGTGACACCTAACGATAACAATGAATAAATTGAGACACATATATAGACAGTGCGAGCATCATCTCATCAACGTTCTGCTAATTTTTGTGCCAATTATTATAACCACTCTAAAGATAGTATATGTAGCCTTATTACCTAGTGTTTCCCAAAATGTTTTTTTAAAACGTTTTCAATATTTTCAAAAAAGTCACTCATTTTCGGTCACTAGCGTGAACAATGTATCCGTGCCAAGAATATAATGCATTATTTATCGTCATCTGTGTACCATCGTGTCGCGTCGCGTTATCAATTTTCTCATTACACGCTTCAACAGCGCAATTCGAACGCGACCAACGAACTGCACTTTTGCATACAGGTGTGACTATTTTTATATTTTCTCAATTTTCTCACGTATCTTTCTCCATTCCTAAGGTAACGAATGAAAAAAATTTCCAAATTGGGAAAAAATATGCATTGAATTCGAAAATTAATTAGGTACCTACCTAATTAAGGCATTTTTGAAAACTGGGTATGTTTTTAATTTGAAACCGAAATGGAAAAAAAAAATTGGTGAACGTTCTGTTGAAAGAATAATTATTTTATAAAAATGACGAATGAGCTCGTCTTCACTTCAGTACTAAATAATCTCGGTCGCTGAAGTGAGATAACAGTTATGCAACTTTTCATACGTCGCGTCGTTCGTATTTGAATTTCAAACAATTGCATAACTGGTTTCTAGAAGGTACTAAGTACCTAAATTTTTTTTGAAACATCTACGAAAATATGATGGATATTAGCTCAGTAGATTTAGACATTTTATGCATGGACTACCGGAAAAAATTCTAATAAAAGGGACTTTTTTTAAAAATGTGTGGGTAACCTCCCTAACCAACATACCAAAAGTCCCCACTCTTGGGACTGAGCGTGACTCAGGAGGGGGGGTGGGACCTTTCAAAAAATCAGTTTTTGGCGTTTATCTCCGTGAATATTGCATTTACGTGAAAAGTAGTTATGCATGAAATTATTCTACACTAAAGGGTATAGCCCATTAAGTATGGTGAATCGGCCCTGAGAACGGATTTTGAAATTTTCTGGTGGAAACTGGTCCTTATGGTGTAAAAACCTCGTGACAAAATTTTTAGCTCCCTACCTCCCTCCTAACCCCTTTTAT
>FIZT01056505.1:0-27728 GCA_900065295.1 Paracoccus marginatus
GAACCCCCATTTTTTGCCCCCAACCGGTTTCTTATGCTGCGGACACCCTGTATGAACGATCGAAAATTTGATCATCGATCTTCGATGTACTCATCGCTATAAAAACAATGCCGTTTCAACCATCCTTCTGTCTCTTTTCTGTCCCGAGATATGAGAAGTGGACAGGACTTTTGGGTCATACTGTATTTCAGCCGGTTACGTTTGATTTTTTTGTGTGGTAGTTTCTTCGAAGCAGGAAAATTGTTCACATTGTCGTCTTTGTACCGCTTCGAATATATCTTCCAGATGTAATTTCTTTCTTATTGAAGTTGTTGATCTATAAATTAAAAACACATTAAAAGTGTACGTGTGGAATGTATACGTACGTCTGTATGCGTATGGTCGATAGTACCCTATTAAAGTAAATCAACAAATTAGATAATAGGTTCCGGAAGTGAGGAAAAAGTGTTGTGTAATATGGTGTCTTCATCATACGCGCGAAGGTAGGCCCGTACCCAGGTTTTCAGAAAATCATTTATCAAAATTCGATTACCTTTTTGCTTCCTTAGGAAAATGCAAAAAATCTACAAAATGAATAGGTATTAGGTACCTAATAAATTTTGCGTCAAACTGATATTTTCATCAACACCGAATCGCAGTGGCGCACGCAGGGGGGGGGCTACGGGGCTGAAGTTCTCCCGAGACCTACGAAGTGCTATAGGCGAAAACCATCTAAATGGATTGGCGATGCAAATAAGCAGAAAATACACTTTTTTAAAGCCAAAATGGCACAATTTTTTTCAAAATTTTCTCAAAACTTTTTGCCCTCGCTTCGTTCGGGCAGGGCTCGGGCCATATCATTTTCAGATTTTCTGCAATTTTGGATGAAAAACAAAGAAAAAACTATAAATTTTAAATGACTCATTGGGATTTGGGATTGATTTGATTATTTTGGCAAGAAAAAAAATTATTTGGCATTTTTGTGCCCAATTCCTCCTCCCTCCCCCCACAAAAAAAAATGGTGGCCTAAAACCCTCAAAAATAGGTAGGTACTGAGTCAAATCAAAATTCTAGCCCCTTCCAGAGGAAATTCCTGCGTGCGGTACTGGGTACGTACGTAGATAGGTAAGTACTTGATGAACTTACTTAACGACTGCTAAGTGCTAAGTTATAAAAATGAAAATTTTATACAGACTAGATTCACTTTAGATGAATAACAATTTTAAATCATTGCTCAAATCTTCGAAACTATGCCGTAGGTAAGTATAGCAGGTAGGTAGAAGCCTTTTGATCACAAGTTAAAAACCGATCCCCAATTGTAAGGGATTTACGGGAGCATTTTCGTTTCTTCTTCGAGAACCGGGCTTTCCCACTGGTAAAGGCGGAGGAGGAACATCGGCGATACTTTTATCCTTGGGCGAATTGTTTTTAACAAAATCTCGAAAAAATGGATTTTGATTTGCATCCAACTGCGCTGAAGGATCAGCATCACTTGGTTGATCTTGATCATTTAAAAATTGATTAACATCAGTAGACTGCGTATCCAAAAGCTGATTATTGTTGGGTCGAGAAGGAGACGCAGAATTTACTTGAGGAAATAAAAAAGAAGAGCCACCATCTAATGAAGGTTTTTGAGTTGTTTGCGAACTTGACTCTGGTGAGGTTGGACTGGAAGCGGAATACACTTTTTTATTATCGTAATTTACAACGTCAAATATTTGCCCAATTTCTTCATCGTAATGTGGGTAAAATGGTTTCTTCGTGTTGACGGTGTCGCTTTTGAAATTACTATTCGGTATAATATTTGGCATGTTTTCTTCGTTGTTATTTTTCGTTTCTAAATTTGGTATGAATAAGATGGGAGATGATTTTTGTGGACTTCGGTTAATAGGAAAGTCATCCTTTTTGACTGGAATACCCGGGGTGTCTTTTGCGTAAGTTTCGTAAAACATTTGATTCGCTGGCTTTTCATATGATTTGGGCTCGGCACTCATAAATGAGTCTGAATTTCGATTCATAATTGGTATGCTTTGTACCCCTATCGGTTGATATAGAGTATTTGCGAAGTGTGGGAAGTGAATGCTTTGGAGAACTGGTGATAAAGCTGGAAATGCTTGACTTGGTAAAAGTTCCTTGTCTGAAGTTATTACAGCGTTGTAAATTCGGGGCACTTTGAGTAATTTAGCTGCTTGAGAAATCGTCCCCAGCAGGCTTATGATCATAATTGTTCCTTTAGCCTGTAACAAAGAATAATATGGAATACTGTTAATGCACGCGACACCATTACCAACATTGTATGGTTGATGATAATAACGGTCAAATAGGTATAAAATTCGTACGTAGGTACATTCCTACCTATAAAAGTTATTTTACTGGTCAAATAAAATTTTGTTACGTCATGTCACTTCAATTATATAATAATTTTTTGTCATAAATCAAGTATATTGTTAGGTCAGGTACCTAAATTATTGATACGTTTGAGGTGCGAAAATTAAATTTTCTTACCTTCATTGTAGCACTATAACCAGAGGATGAATATTCACACTGTCATTAAAATTACTAGTATTGTTATCTACGTCGAGCTAATTTTAATAAACCAAAAACGATTTCAATTATTTCATGATTTTATCAAACCAATCGACGAATAACTATCGCGCCTTCCGATGCAAAACGTGCGACTAGATACAACTTCTGGTATTCCCGTCTACGCGCATTCAGTTGAATCGTTTTCGAGGTGACGAAGATGCGTCGATGCCTTTCACTCAAGTCAAAACCAGAACTGGATTCACTCTGTAGCATGAACGGAAAAAATTACTTCATTAAAATACACCTTCCACAAGCCAAAGAGAACAGACTTGGGTTCGTACTTTGTTTACTGATTTTCGAGGTCAGGGTTTAATGGTTTTCAAAAAAGAGACTTTGATGGTTGTCAGTTCAATATTATTTTTTTAAAAGTAGGTACTGACGTTTCCATAGTATCTAGTTTATTACAATTGAAATTTTTTTTCACTTTTTGAGCCTTGAGCAAAGAAAAAGTAATGTATATACCCGAGTCACATTTCGCAGTTAAATGAGGTAGGTATAGAAAGAAAGTAACAGCATCATGAAGGTACTGGAGGTGAATGGTTGAATATCAGCAGATAAATTTATAGCTATAGAAACTAACGCGAATGTTACGTATAGGCATTGTACGAGTAAGTTCTATGGCACCATGGAGACTCCGTGTGTTCATTTGTCTGTTTTATAAAGTTTATTTACTTTGATGAAGCTGAATAAATAAATTTTAAAATCGTCTCATAGTCGAGTATTTGACAATGATGTAATTTGATGGTTTCATTATCTAATACCTACGTACAAATTTGAACAAAATGCTAGCCTAATACAACCATCACTAACAAAATCTATACAAATAGGTAGGTATATGCTTATAAAATATGAACAACGGTTCACGTATAGATGCGAGTAGGTAGGTAGTAGGTACTATACATAGGTAGCATATACCTCTTTTTTAGAAGTACAAAATTTGATTAAGAATTACTTTTTTTGATTCGATTTTTTCATGCATTTATATACCTATACTTGATAAATTGATATTGTAGGTACACTTAATTATCTTGGTAATGAAGTTTTACTTCAATTTTCATAAAAAAAAAATAGACCTACAAAAACATAAGAACAATTACAAATCGGTACGAAGGCTAAAATCATCGTTCTTCAAGTCACTAAACGGATTCCATTGGTATGTACCACAGTTCGTAAAGAAATAAATGTTGAAGTCTTGTTGATATCTTCATGGCCAAGGCAGTTGGACAAAATAATAAAACCACTACCAAGTACCACCAAAAAATCATCCAAACTATTCCCATAATCTTGATCTTGCGCAACACCCTGAAAAATTAATTCAAAAGGATTAGAAACAATAATATGCTTGAACTTGTGCAGCATTTTCAATGAAACTAAAAAACTCTGATCTTGATTCGAACTTTTTCATTTTCTCATAAACTTCAGATGTTTTTTTTTTTTTAATCGTACGCAAACTGCAAAATAATTTATAAATACATAGATACTTCGAGTAATTTTCTTCTTTTTTAAAGATATTTTCCAACCATTCATAGCAGCAGCATTATGTCACGATTTCTGGAATTTCGTTCATGTTACGCAACCTTGACGAAGTACCCGACGCTATGACTACAGAAATAAACTAGTACCTAAACTAACTAGGTACCTAAGTAATACTTCCAGATTTTGGCAAGTTTTCATAAAATAAAACAATGAAAAATTTTCTTTCTGCACAGCAAATTAAAAAAAAATCTTGAAGTGAAACAATCAACTTTTATTGATCAGTCGCAGTTTCTTTAAACTTTTAAAATTTGAGATGTGAGCGTTACCCATGAAACATTAATTATGTTGAATGCAGCATCGTTTATACGTACTCCTAATTTTTTACCTATTCATTCAGGTATACAGTAGAGTTGTAAATCATCGTAAATTGAAAGATAAAGATAACATATTACTTTGATTCAACTGTGAAGGTAAACCAGTTTTTAAAATTATTGCCAAAGTTCTCGGGAGTATTTCCGGGATGTTAACTGATGATGCACGATAAACTTTTACGTGCATTTGGTAATTCAGGCAAGCCTATTCTCATCATTGCAAAGTATAGAATGGAAAATAAATGAGAACTTTACTTTCAAAGTTGAAAAAAAAAGTAAAATGTAAAACAACAGTCAATCAAAATCAACACCCTCACCCACACCCACCCATCATCTCTTTTCTTATCACGTGATTTCGTTCACCTCTCAATCGCAATGGCTGAATTGATGATAACAAGTTGAATGTAGTCTGCCGTTTAGAAACATTTTCGAACTTTCAAATTATTGTGATGTAGATTAAAATTTGAAGTTCAACAAATTTTGAAAACAATTATGGTTAGTGTATCATAGACGTGAACTAATAAATTAGCACAAAGTACCATACTATCATCTGTGTACGATAAGAAGATCGGATGGTCAGTGGGTGAGTTTTCGAAGTACATTACTACAGTACATGTTTCATTTGCATTATTGCAGTTTATAATGATTAAGAAAGCACGATGCATTCATTTATGCACATAGGTATTAGGTACCTAATCGTAATCTGTAACATGCATAAAAGGTTTTCAAAACAGTTCAGAACACTCGTGTGTCACGAGCGTGCTAAACCGGTATATTTTAAACGTGTAAATTAGTCGATGAAAACCTGAAATCAAACTGATGTTGAAATAATCGATAATATCGTTTTGAATTATTAATTATACAACAGCGAGATAATGAAACATTGGATGGCAAATTGTGCTTCTAGCCCTGCGTATGTATTAATCAAGTGCATACTGTAGGTGCAACGACTTTTTAGTTGTACTTAAGTGCTATCAAGATAGTGATATCTACGCAAAGATTTTGCAATTCTTTTTCACTCGACTTCCTGATTTTGATGTTACAGTTTCGTATTTCATTTAGAAAATTTCAAGTACAGGGATGGGAATTTTCGTCATTATTAGATGTGTGATTATCGCGTGAGATTAACCTATTGCTTCTTATTTTATAAAAATGACACTATTTTAAAGCAAGAAGAAAATTTTTCAACGAGTAAAAAAAGCGATAAAAGTTTCGAAACGCGTGACAAAAATGATGAATTTTTGACTCGGAAAACACTCACTTGAATCTGATAAATTCATTGTACCGGTGTTGAAAACTCGAGCGTGTAAAACACTACTTCTTGACGAACTGAACACTGATAAACAAGTACCCTATCTGTGCGGCAGCGTGATGTTTACAAATTAAACGTCTTCGTATATAAATAATTACTTGCCATTCTCTTACAAGGTTGACATAATGAAGTCAAAATCTTATACTTACCCGAATACTCGATACCGTACGGAGCTTTAACCTTATTAAATGTTTCCTATTGTCTTTTGAAGGTAACTTCGTCGTTGGATATCTATCATTTCATTTGCAAGTGTATTTTTGCCCCAAGATATTAACTTATGGAATAAGTGTACCTAGAACATGCATTCATAAAACCAAATCTGATAAGTTGAAAAAGTGTTTTGAATTCTTGCCATAGGTTTAATATCGTGTGTTAGGTAGCGTTATTCTTGAAATGTATGTAAATTTCGCGAAGAAGAATTTAAATCCGGTGTTGAGATATATAAAGTAAACAAAACGAGAATATACTGTCATTTTTGGTTGATTTAATGTTTGTTGTTAAAACAGCTGTGATACATTTAACCAATTATATGACAGTACATTTCGCTGCGCGATTGCCATTGTCAATGCCACAGCCACAATCCTATATGCATAAATTCATCGACAAACCGAATTACGCTGATTATGAATTTGAATATTTTATAGGTACGATTAGATGCTCTGATTAGAAAATTACCTTTTAGAATCTCGCTATCGAATTTGATTCGATTTGATTCCCAATATTTATGCATGCGTGGGTACTGGGTAGTGGGTAGACAGACACTAGAGTGGGTCGTCTTTCACTTTTTTTGAAAATTTGGGGAGGCCTGGTAAAAAAAAGTTGTAGGAGGACGTCAAGAGACTGTAAAAAAAATTTTGGGTCTCTGACTTGTCTTCAATATCCACGGAGCGGATGAGGTTTCAAAATTTTCAAATTCCCACCAAAAGTCAAAAAAAAAGTTGTTTCAAAAATTTTTTTTTTTGATGATAAGGTCTTAAATAGTCGTTCTGTACTCATTTATGAGCAAAAAAAAATATTTCAGCCGATTTTTGACCTTTTAGAGGTTTTTGAAAATCACCAAAATCGTCATTTTTCAAAAACCTCTAAAAGGTCAAAAATCGGCTGAAATATTTTTTTTTGCTCATAAATGAGTACAGAACGACTATTTAAGACCTTATCATCAAAAACAACTTTTTTTTGGACTTTTCGTGGGAATTTGAAAATTTTGAAACCTCGTCCGCTCCGTGGATATTGAAGTCAGAGACCCAAAATTTTTTTTACAATCTTTTGACGTCCCCCCACAACTTTTTTTTTGCTAGGCCTCCCCAAATTTCCAAAAAAAAAGTAAAAGACGACCCACCCTAGTGGACACCTTTACTGATGGCTTTATGAAATTACCAGCTGTGATTGTTGCGAAAGTGTTTGGGAGTTATTTTTATTTTACAAAATATAGTGATTTTTGTATTCTAACGTGCACATAATAGAAGTAGTGGTTCTTTTTGAAATGCGAATATCATCTGATTATTATTTAGTGGATGGTATGTTTTTCGTTGAAAAAAGTGGTTTATCATTTTCCTTTTTCTACCGATGAAAATTCATCACGATTACACACAATTTCACGTTCAAGTTTTTATTTTTGCAATTCAGCTTTCTATAACCGAAAACAAACCAAGCCCACAAAGTAAACTAATTGTAATTACGTAGGTAAGTAAGTATTTTCATTCAATATAGTTAATTGACGAAATAGCTTTAACGTAATTAAAAAATGTTGAACTTCCTTTGCGTCATACTTTGTAGCCTGTACGCACGCATTTGTTCGTATTTTCAAATGTATTTGCTTTCCAAGTGCATCATTTCGAAGACGAGCGTAATTCGCAGCTGATGCGAAATTTCAACTAGAGTTTGTACCTATCCCACTCTAGGTCACAAAAATGTGTTTTGACGTTCTATGACATCAACTTGCAATAGGTACGTATTGATACAAGTGTAATATAAATGGGTACCAAAAAAATTGGAAATGGTATGGATTCTATCGTTTCATTAGGTACTTGCATTGTACCTTGTGGTAGATAATTGTGTGGCCTGTATCAGTGGAGTACAAAATTATGAGAAAAACCATTCGTGGTTTTTTTTATGAAATGAAGATTTCACGTTGTGCGTTTCATTTATTCGTACTGTTTTCTGTGCTGACTATAAAGGTAAGCTGATTTTCATTTGATTTATTTTTTAAATACAGTAAATTGAAAGAATTTTCAAAAAGAGTAGGTACGTCTTGGTAACTCGTGCGAAATTTGAAAATTCAAATTGACGTTTCTTAAAAATAACTTTATTATCATTTTGATGTGTTTACTGACATGCGAGAATGATGTAAAGTGAGATATATCGAGGATGGGATACGTGGCTATTGCTTCAGGGTCGAATTCGCGCCATTACTTGAGGTATTAATAGAACCTTCATGTTTTCCATACTGTTATCTTCGATTTTTTTTTGTTTAATTTCGATTCAATAATGTGTTTCTGTTTTACCCTTTTTAAAGTACACCTTTTCAAAATTAATATCGATGTAGGCGCCTATTCCTAATTATTTCAATTTATTCAAAATATTAATATTCAATGTCATTCGGACTTGTAGAGCGTGCAGAATGAAGAACTGGTGGACATACAGTCATGGGCAGGATTCCAAGGCCTAAACGCGCTCTCAGTAGGTGCAGTTGCTGATGACTGCAAGAAGATATTCGATTCGTGCCGAGCTGATTGTCAAAAAATCATCGACGACTTGACTCAGGTTGTAAAGAGCACGCAAGATGCTGCTGTTGTTCCCCCAAAGCTATGGGACGGTCTAGGCCGAATCACAGATATTCTACAACATGGTCCGAAAGATGTGAGATTTCATTTCGCCGGACTTGGGGATCATTTTTTGAAAAAGTGAGGTTTTTTCAAATAATTTTTGACCGTGATTTTATCCATTTGGAATTTATTTCAACTAGGTACGAACCTATCAAAATTTATTTCTCGTCCTTTTTTTTTCTATAGATTGAAAAGTATAATAGGCACAGCAAAATCGAAGAATTTCGATAAAATTCAAGACCTTGAAAACATTTACAATTCCGGCGTCGATCCAACCAACGATTCGGTACTAGAACTGGAGAAATCATTCAGTGTCAACTACAATCCTAATTCGATTTTACAACAAAGCTTACCTCGATCACTAAAGCAGGCATCGTACTCGCCAAGCGTAGCTGAATACGAACTCAAACACCTATCAACTGCGGTGACCGAGGAAATAGACGGCATTGAAAAGGCTGCTCTTCAGTTACTGAACAGAATCTACGCCGGGATTACCATGACCAAAGAGGTATCCTACGCTCTGAAGAAAACTGGCGCCTACCCCACGAAATACGACGAACCATACATCGTTGCCAACTTGCAAAATTGCAGTTTCTTGGCCAAAGCTTTGAAACCAGGCGCTAGCCCGACTACCTCTCCGCCGGTATCTACCACTCCAGGTGAACCAGACAACGACGCCGATCCTGTCATTCCATCCTTATGCGGCGAATCTCCCGATGGAGATGACTCCGGATGTAGCGAGATTTTCCGTAAAAGCGAGAAAAAAATTATGCAACAGTTGATACTCGCAACGAAAGAAATTAAACCGATCGACGACAGGAAGGAAATTGATTCGAGAATGTTCCAAGTCTTCAAGAACTACAGCCTCATACTCTCCAATTTGAATAAGAAAATTATCACGAACGTGATCACCGTCGTCAATCAATTCTTCCAACTTTACAACATCGTTTTATCAATTTTGGATAAAATTAATCCCGACATGAAATCTAAAGCGGAAAATTTACTATACCTTCAAGATATCGACACATCGGACGCGTACTACGAAAATGTCAACAAATACATCGTCGAAGATTACTTATCATCTGCGAAAATGAACGAATTACTCGACCGTGTCGACAACCACGTGAAATCGACGAAAAGTTTGGCAGAAATTAAGACAAGAATTTCACAAGAGCTCAACCTGATCACTAACGAATTAGGGGTCGACTTGCAAACCTTCAAGAGTACCATTCTTTACGTTTTCGAAGAGCTGAAAAAAGGCGTAAAATCTCTGCAAAACTTGAAAAATAAAAGCAACCGGACCGGATTCCGATATTACTTGAATTTCTACAGAGGTAAAGCAGACCTAGCCCAACTACGTAAACTCATCTGTATCATCAATAGCCTGAAAATCGATTTGCTTTTGGAAAGACAGCTGTTTACGGACGATGAAGAATTGCAAGCTTTCAAAGACGCCACTACCGACGTGCAGACCCAAATTGATCAGAAAAATCAAAAATTAATGGAAGAATTGAATACCATGAATGATTTTAATTTCGTTCAAGGATTCGTTTCGAGAAGTGTTCTCGACTATAATTTGTGCCTCGAGAACTACACAGTCCAAAGTAGAACCATCTTGAAAAAAGTTATAACGAAATACGTGACCGTATTCGAAGAATTGATAATCATCATCAAACGACGAAAAATCAAAAATGCCAAAACTATCGAAGATTTATACCTCGATCAGAGTACCATTTCTACCAATCAAGATAAAACTATCGCGAAATATTTGCTCGAAAAAACGGATATCGATATTGAAAAACTATGCTCGACTTTGAATCAAGAAATAACCACTCAAAATAAAGAGACTGTCAGTCAAGAAATACGCGAGCTAAGCACAGTTACACATTCGGAAGTCACCAAAATAAATCAAACAGTTTTGAAATTAATTAACACGATGTCGACGGAAATTCAAAATTTAAAAACAATCAGAGACGAAGCGAGTCAAAGCGTCGATTACGAAATCAGCGACGAAAAAATGAAATGTATTTCAAACATTATAGAAATTATCGAATCTTTGCATATAAAAAGTAACAAAGAAGAGATTCAAAGCTTGAGTATTTATTTCGAAAGGGTCAAGGAAAATATTCAAATGGCTTCGCAAAATTTCGAAACGCAAACTTCCGAATGTACGGAGATTCAACAATTCAGAAGCCAAGTTGAGACTTTGAAAACGTCAATTTTCGATTCGTTGACCAAAGCTTCGCTAGAAATCAACGAAAAAATCCGTCGCGTTCTTTTCGAATACAACGAGAAGCTATTTATTTTACGACAAAACTCGGTCTACAGCGAATTGAATAGTTTGCAAGGGCAAGACAGCACGTTCACGTTGAAAGATTATACGAGAAAATACGTGACAGGTTACTACACGTCCGATGAGATTTTCACCGCGTTGGATACCATCATGAGTTCTTCATCCGGTACCGATGTTAGCCAACTGAAAGCCAGTATGTACGCAAAACTGGACGAAACCAATCAAAATATCGAATCTGAACTGGAGAAAATTCACGACGATTTGAACCTGTTCGTCGAGAAATTCTCCCAAGGTATGACGGTTCTGAGTAACATGGAAAATAAACTGCAAAAGCAAACTGACCAATCTGTAGCCATCGATACAGCTGATTTGAGCGTTTTGAAGGAAGTCGATGGTATGGTGAATGTCATAGGTAAATACGTGAATGTAAATGCTGAAAGTTCGCAACGTGAATTGAGAGTACAAATTGACAACGCTCGATTGCAAATTTCGAAACAGTTAGAACAAGTCTCGGAAAGTGTGACGTCAACGCAGGACTCTACGCGAATGGAAAGCATCATGACGCAATCGATCAGTAATTGCGAAAGCATATACAACGAATTAAAAAATAGCACCAGGTGCGAGCTCACTCGTAGCGTTGAGGAATTTTTGAATTCTTACCAGAACACCGTCTCTACGTTACACTCTAAAATCTCAAGCAGCAACAGCCAAACTGCTATTTTACAAGATTTAAATAAAGGCGACTGCACAACCGACGACAGCAAATTCCAAAACTTCATGCAATTGATGATTCAGCAAGATTATCAATCGTCAACTACCGTATCTAACACTTTCGAGTACATGAAGAAGTACAATTTCGTCGATTCGCAAACAATAAAAGAAAAATGCTCGCAGGTCTTTCAATCGCTGTCCAATAAAATGAATATTGAAATCGATAATATTAGTCGAGTCAGCAAATATGTCTTGGAAAATGTGCAAAAAGCGAATAATGTTTTGATCAAATTGGAAAATTGTGAGAATAAACAAACCGTGAACTTGACTTTGACTGACGAAGAACTTCGCGAATTCCGTATCGCTAGGTCGATCAACGAGCTATGGAAATACACTTCGCAAGATACTACCATCAGCTCTATTAGCACAACTATCACCAATGCTAGATCACAGATTGACTTGGAATATAGAAAAATCCAAACCAAACTGGAATCCTCTAGTGATCAAAGCGTCGTGCATACTGAAATCGAGACCAGTTTACAGAATATTCAAAATATTTTCCAAACTACTCAAACTCAAGTTAACGAAATCGTAAAACAAAACGTCGAATCTTTCTATACGTCTATGACCAGTGAAATTAACGAATTCCAATCTTCTGGCAGTTCAACTTTGAACACAGCTTTGCAATCGGTCATCAGTAACCGAAGTATTTCTTCATCGGATCAGCAACAAAAGTCGAGCACAAACGTCGATTTCAATAGCTTCACAAATTCAGTAAATATTCAGCAAATTTACAACGAAATCAAAACCAAGACGACTGAAAATTCCAGCCAAACCGTCGAAAATTTCAAACAAGTAATAAATGAAAAATTCAGCAAAGTTGAAAAAACTACAGCATACGTTGTAGAAAATGTTCAAAAGGGGTACAGCGTCATGGAAGAAATTAAATCTTCCCTCCAACTCGACTCAAACTACCAACTGACGCAATACCAAGAAGAGCAGCTCAAGAAGTGCGTATCAGTCTCTCATAAAATAGGAAACTTGAAAGTGGACGCTAAAACTGCTCAAACAACGATCACCAACAGTATCAACTCGGTTAAAACTAAATTAAGCGAAGAGTACACAAAAGTTAGCGAATCTGTGTCTTCCCTGACTGATGAAAAATCGATCCAAGAAACCGCCTCAAAAGGAGTCAATAAATTCGAGCAACTTTATGCCCAAGCTAAAGATACGGTGAAGGAGCAATTATCTCTGGCATCTTCAGGTTTTTATTCGTCTTTCACGAATACAATAAATAATTTGCAGCATCAGAGCTCGAGTCAGGTTAGCAAAACTATGAGAGATATCGAAAATGATGTCAGTTCATATCAGTCAAGCAGTGACCAATCTTACATAGACTCTGTTTCGTACTTCAACAGCAAAAATTTCAAATCTTGCCTTTCGGTCAAAAATTGGTTCCATAGTATTCAGTCGACATCTTCGCTAGAAACGTATTCCACTGTGAATGAGAAATGTACAAAAGAGCTGAGTACACTCAATGATAATATCACTACCTCTTTTGATAAAATGGAAACCAGTTCGACTTATGTTCTGCAGTCGATTGAAAAAAGTACTGAAATGTTGACTGAAATTGAAGAATCTGTGAAGCAAGATTCCACCTATCAACTAACCGAAGAGCAGATTACAGAATTTCAAAAATGTATCAGCATTTATAAGTCAATTCAAAGTGTTACCACTACTTCTACTTCTACTGCCCGAGAATCCATCCAAACCAGTATTAGCAACGTGAAAAATGAAATGAACTCAGCTTATATGGAAATTACTCAATCAATTTCTTCTTCTACTGATGAAAACTCAATTAAAGAAGTCACCACCAAAGGTGTGCAGAAATTTGAGCAAATCTTCTCTCAAGCTAAAGAATCCGTAAAAGAGGAACTTTTCCAATCATTCAACAGTTTTTACAATTCGTTTACTCAAATCACAACCGATTCCAAATCTGAGATCAACCAAATCTCTTCAACCTTACAAAGCATTAAAAGCAATACAAACACGTATCAATGTAACGACCAATCCTATCAAGAAACTGTATCCTATTTCAATAGTGAAATTTTCAAATCTTGCGTGACAGTCAAAAACTGGTTCAATGAAGTCAGTACCAGCAGCTCTTCTACCACATCTAGCAATTTACAAGAAAAAACTATCAACGAATTCAACACGGTCAATGAGAAAATCAACACTTCTTTGGAGAGATTAGAAACCAGTTCATCTTTCATTCTTCAAACAATCGAAAGCACTACACAAATTTTCAAGCAAATTGAAACATCCATAATACAAGGCGTAACTTACGAACTGCGCCAGGAGCAAATTACTCAGATCCAAAAATGCATGAGTATCTACCAGAGCGTTCAAACGACTGTTACCTCAACTTCAACGTTCATTACTCAACAAAAAATTCAAGCCGATATTACCAACGCTAAGGAAGAAATTACCAGCGCGTATTCCCAAATTACTCAGTCAATTTCGTCGTGTTCGGATGATAACTCAGTGAGACAAGTGGAAACTACTGGAGTTGACAACTACGAGCAAATATTCTCTCACGCGACTGAAACAATTAAAGAACAGCTTTCTCAAAAATCATCCGATTTTTACTCCATGTTCACTCAGCTGTCTACTGATATGCATCAAGAAAATCTTCAGCAGAGTGTTATTACTAGTGAAAATACCAGTCAGTCGGAGACTGATCAATCTTTCACTAGCATGACCTCATGTTTCACCAACATGTTCAAATCAACTTCGGTTATTAAAAATTGGTATTCTGAAATTAAGAAAAGCACATCGGAATCGGATTGGTCAATATTGAGCGGTGGTCTGAGCGGTAAAGTTACCAGCGATTTTGGAACTTTGAATGATAAAGTCACCAAGTCAATCGATTCGATGCAGGAGAGTTCAAACTACGTTTTGGATAGCATGAAAAAAGGTTTCGAAACCATTAAGCAAGTCAAAGAATGTATGGTGCAAGACTCGAACTATAAATTGACGCAGGAACAGGTCACATGTTTGCAGAAATGTGTCGTAATTCATCAGACTATTCAAAAAGTTATGACTACGAGTTCTACTACTGCGACCACCGAAGTTAAACAGACCATGCAGTCTGATATCAGCAACATGAAGAGTCTTATAACTGACGAATTTAATAAGGCTTCTGAAACCATTAAATCTTTGAGCGATGAAACCAGTATCAATGAAGCTGCAACCAAGAGTGTTGATAATATGGATAAATTCTTCTCTGAAACTAAAGGAAAAGTTCAATCTGTCCTGTCTGATTCGTCTTCCACATTTTACGGAACTTACCAAAAAGTATCTTCGATGTTTGAAAAACAAGAAAACTCGCAGATAAAACAAGTCTTATCTGATATAGTGAATAATAAAAGTTCATATCAATACCAGAATGATCAATCATTCTCAAATATCGTTTCCTATCTCAATAACAGTTCGTATAAATCGACTTCAACGATTCAAAATTGGTATAATGAAATTAAGTCGACTTCTTCAACCAGCCAATCTTCCAGCATCAGTGAAAACACCATCAGCAGATTGAGCAATTTGAACGAAAAGGTTACAAAATCGATCACCTCGATGGAAGAAAATTCATCTTACGTCATAGATACAATCGAAAAAGGTTCAGAAGTTCTCAAGCAAATCGAAGAATCGACCAATAAAAATTCCAGCTATCAGCTGACTCAAGAGCAAGTTACCTATTTGCAAAAATGTATCACCATTTATCAAGTAATCCAATCTATTACAACTACCACCACTTCTACGACTGTATCCACCGCTAAAAAAACCATCACATCGGATATCAGCAACGTGAAAAGTAAAATAACTGACGAATATGCCAAAGTTACCGAATCGTTGAAGTCGCTCACCGACGAAAATAGTATTCAACAGGTGGTCAGCGAAAACGTCAGTAAAGTAGACCAATGTTACAGTGAGACCAAGCAAAAAGTTCAAACTGAACTGAACCAAGCATCCTCAGATTTCTTCAATAATTATCAGCAGATTACGTCTTCCTTGAATAAACAAGACGTCAGCACGTTACAGGATATCGTTTCTGGTAAAAGTACCTACCAAGCTGCTTCCTCCGATGAAACGTATTCCAAGATGGTATCCTATTTGAACAGCGACACTTTCAAGTCAACATGTTCGATGCAAAATTGGTACAAAGAAATACATTCGAGTTCTTCTACAAATCAGTCCAGTGCGAGTGAATGTGCTATCCAAGAATTGAGTACGTTGAATGATCGCGTCACCAAATCAATCGATTCGATGGAAGAGTGCTCGAATTACGTTTTGGATACCATTGATAAAGGGTCCGAAGTTATCAAACAAATACAACAGTCGACCAAACAGAACACCAATTACCATTTGAGTCAGATACAAATCACCGAGTTGCAAAAAACCATCAGCATTTACCAAATTATCCAGTCGATTACAATTACCAACAAATCTACCACTGTCAATAACACTGAGCAGACTATTACTTCGGAAGTGAGCAATGTGAAAAATCAAATTAACGAAGAGAGTACCAATGTTGTTGAATCGATAAGATCCCTTTCAGATGAAAGTAGCATTAAAAAAGCTGTCGATGATCACGTGTCCAAAGTGGAGCAATATTACGGACAAGTGAAGGATAAAGTACAAACGCAATTAACCGATACGTCTTCAAGTTTCTTCAATACTCTGAAGAATTGCTCACTGAGCCTGAATACTCAAAGCAAATCTGAAACTAGTTCCACGATTCAAGATATTGTAAATGGTAAAAGTACCTACCAAATTGATGAGGACCAATCTTTCAAAAATGTGGTCACCTATCTGAACAGTGATTCGTTTAAATCGTGTAATATTGTCCAAAACATGTATCAAACTATTCAATCAGATTCATCCTCTTCCAAAACTTCCAACTACAGCGAGCAAGCCGTCAATAATTTGAGCACTTTCAGCAATAATGTCTCAAAATCTGTCGATTCAATGGAAGAAAATTCGAAGTACGTTCTAGACACGCTGAAAAGCGGATCCGAAGTAATTCAACAAATTGAAGAATGCGCTAAAAAAGATTCTAACTATAAAATTACTCAAGAGCAAATCACAATCTTACAAAAATGCATTACCATTTATCAAATCATCGAGACTATCACCACAACTACCACCACAACTTCTACTACTACTGTATCTGAAGACGAGAAAACGTCCAAAACCGACCAGAATGTTAATCAAGCCAACGATACGTCTCAAAATTCAGTAGTGTCTAATGTCGGAAGATCGATTGCAAATGTCTTTGGCATGGGCAGTGAAAGCAAAAATGATGAAACCCAAAATACGAATAAAGAAGAATCTACCGTGGCGAACGAAAAAACTGCTGACTCAACAAATCAATCGTCCACATCCGATTCTCAACAATCCTCAACTGATAAAACCCAAGTCAAAAACGAGGTAGACTTGAAAACTTGCGACTCCACCTCCATATCGAATACCCAAGAAAAAATTTCCTCAAATGTCACCAATGCTAAGAGTCAAATTAACGACGAATTTGCCAAAACTTCGCAATCGTTGAGTTCGATGACTGACGAAACCAGCATTAAAAAAACCGTAGACGAAAATGTTCAAAAAGTCGACAGGTACTATGCCGAAGCGAAAAAGGAAGTGCAAACTCAGCTCACGCAGACAACATCCAGTTTCTATAATTCTTGTCAAAAACTCTCCGAAAACACCAAAAGTCAAAACAGTCAGTGCAGTTCGGTGTTGCAAGAAATAGTCAATGATAAATCTACCTATGAAGCAGACGATGATGAAAACTTTAAACAAGTCCTCACTTATCTGAACAGCGATTCGTTTAAATCAAACACAGATGTTCAAGACTGGTACAAAGAAATCCATTCCGATACCTGTACTTCGGATTTGAGCAAACACTCAGTAGATGAACTTGGTAACCTAAACGGACGTGTTACAAAATCAGTAGATACGATGGAAAATCACTCGAAATACATATTAGACACGTTGAAACAAGGTTCAGAAATTTTAAAACAAGTAGAAGATTCGTCGAAGCAAAATGTAAATTACGAATTGACGCAAAATCAAATAATAATTTTGAAAAAATGTATAACCATTTACCAAATTATAGAAACCATCACCACAACTACCACTACAGTTACGAATACAGTCTCCGTGAAAAATAATTCAGTATCGAATCACTCTATGGCGTCTGATGACGAATACGAGTACGAAATCGAGACGAAAAAAAATACCAAAGAAGTGGTTCAAGTTGAAGAAACTACGCAAGAAGAAAATGTAGCAGTTGATAAAAAAGATGCGGTGAATTCAAATTCGGCAGATGTCAGTAAAACGCAAACGAATGATGAGAAAAAAACTGTAGATTCTTCGGTCACTTCTGTCACGAATATTGATCACAAGGATGACGATCAATCCGCGAATATTTCAACTTCGGCATCCAATTCTGTATCAAATGATTCAGTGAAACATGAAACGAAGTCCCTCGATGATCATGTTGATGCAAGTTCGTCTGCCGATTCTGCGTTACAAGATTCCATTAAAAACGATAAAGAAACGAATTCCCAGAACGGTCAAGTGATCAGCACTGACGAGAATACTGTCCAAAAAATAGATAAAAATTCTTCACTTTCCGAAAATACTAATATACAATCAAACGTAACTACCACCGACGAAAAGAATGATGTGAAATCGGATGTTCATTCTACCACCGACCAAAGCATCGTTTCCAAAAAGAGCGGAAAAACTGAGGAGAAAAAAGCAGCCCAAGCCAGTAAAATTGATAAATTGAAGAAGTTTACTCAAGAACAGAATACCTATTCAAAAACGTCATTAACCACATTAATGGTGAGTTCACTTAATTTCATTTCAAGTTAGCACACGTATACCTAGACATGAATTTATTTCAATTTTTTTCTATGTTTTTAGGTTAATTGGACCGTAACAAAATCGACCACAACCGGAGTACCGAATACTTGCGCATCCCTTCGATGGGAAAAATATTTCAATCACGACGACGACGAAAGTATCATAAAAGAAATTGCTGATTTATTAGCCGTAGGTAGATCAGTCATCGAAGATTCCATTGCACTGAGAAAAGAAAAACTACCGCTGTACAGAGACGTGGACGACATAGAAATGATGGTTGTTTCATCTACAGATATCGTCAATGAAATTTTATTACAATTGTCAGAGGTAGTTGGTCAAGACGTTCAAACGTTGGAAGCTTCATTTTCCGAATCTATGAAGAAGCTTTTGGGTCCTGATCCATCTTTAGTTCTAAAAGATGCAACGTCAACTTTGGATAAAGAATTATTAGCAGCAGCGTCGACATTTTTCTTAATGACAGACAAAAAGAAAACGGATTTGTTGAATCAAATTAACAGGCAATTTAACAATATTCAAATTGAAGATGAAAAGCAAGCTAGAGAAATCGCAACGAAGCAATTTGATAGATTGCAGTCAATCATGAACACAGTTCTGGATAATATTGACTGCCTGGTTTTACGTGTCGTTGATATTATTGAGACGGCGAAACGCTCGACGAGTTGTGCGATGAATGACAAAAATTGTTCTATTTCTGCGAGAAACGGTCAAGTCTTGTGCGATGCTGTGAAAATACCAATGCCGGTTAGCTAATGATGAGAGTGTTGCAATGAATTTTACGAATGTTACCATTTAAATTATTACTAGATATTCTAATCGTTGTCATTGACAATTCATTTTAAATAAATTATTAACTCGCAAATGTAACAATTTTTGTAAATAAATTTTTTTTATAATTTTTTATTGTTCGTGATGTGAACTTCGTGAAAAATGTGCACCGAATTTCGATTGTATTCGTAATTATGAAACAACACAATATTCTTCATAAAAGGTTACGTCTGACATATTGGGTCAGAAGCATTTCCATTATTTTCCATTTATTTATGACGTTGAGTGTGAGAAGTGTGAGATTATTTAATTTTTCTAAAATGTTTTGAAAAAAATAAAAAATAAAAAATACTTGAAAAGTTGAACTTGACAAACTGAAAAGAAATTCAACTTTACTTTTGATCACGACCAATAGGATCGCATTAACGGACATTTGTTGCATTGCACCGTACACAACGTCAATAAAATTACGTTTTTTAGCGGTAATGAATTTTAAAAAGTTTATCGTTTTAACAAAAAAGTGAATAATTAAGATGATTATTTTCGGTGTTTTCTTTCTACTTTAGAATTTAGATCATACCTGATCTATTTCTTTCATCTTCATCCATGATTACTTGATACAGTTCCAATGGCTGAAATCAACTTCGCCGAATTCCAGGCGAAAGTACTCCGTGGGATCGGTTACAACAATATATCGACCACAAATAGAGCGCATCAGTGGATTAAAAGTAATAGCGCTATCGATGGACCATGTCTAACTTACTTGAAAAGTTACATTACAGAGGACAACTTCATCACCCAGAAGGAAATGAATCTGTAAGTTGTTGTCTCGTTATCAAATTTCTCCGACTGTCCGCCGTTGTCTTATCGATTATGTACGTTGTCGATATACTCTCAGGTATAAGAATATAATAAGCCAAGAACTAATACCAACGAGCGAAGACGAAATTGATAAAGCTTTAGAAGAATTTTATTTAGAGGACGAACCCGGATCGAGTTTCAATCATACTGACATTTCTTACGTTGAAAATGAGCTTGAGAAAGCAGAAGCTTATTTGAAAGAATTAGACTTTGCGAAAATACTTCTCACGTAAGTGATTCGTGTACTCGTGGAATAAGTATGAAATTGAAATAATAATGATGCATATTTTGGTTTTTAGAAGACAGCATAACAAGATTCAAGACGAAATTAACGTCTTGAGAGTGAAAAATCAAGCTAAAGAAGCTAGCATTGAAAATGCCCTTCAGCGTGCAAAAAAAATCGATCGTACATACGAAGAAACGTCGCATATATTACAAAACGATTTAACCCTTATTAGAAACACATTCCATAAGTTACTAGACAAAGTAATGAACGATTTCGTTGTGGCCATTTGCGACGAGTTCCTCGTAAATTAATTATGTTTCATTTTTAGAACGCTGCCGAAGAAGAACATAGTATTTTCAAAATGAATTTCGAAATTTTCAATGAAATTAACGTCACTTTTAGACGCAGCATAGATTTTATATTGGGAAAGCAGTTTGGTAGAGTGAGTTTGTGTTTAAAAGTTTTCTTAAAAGCTTTTACTAAAGCTCGAAATATTCACTTCACACGTTTATAAATCAGATTCCGGTACATATAACTGATTCCGAAAATGGCACCGACTTAGATACTCTTGATAAATTTTCCAACGACGACTCGAAAGACTGGAGAAAAGCTGAAGACTTGGTATCAATCGTTCTCAGGTAAAATTTCCGCTTGATTGTTTAAAACAATACGAATATTATTTTCAAGTCTGCGTCTTGTTACAGTTTGGGAGAACAGGCATTTAAAAGTACGATGATTAAATGCGAAGAAGTCGAACTAAACAAGCTGGTAGAATTCTTAGGTAATTTAAAACTTGAAATAACTGCCAAAAATACTCTTTCTGGCGCCGGAATCGCTTGCTTACAGTGAGTTAAACTTGATTTTCTAGCGCATAGTTGATCAATAGTGTTAATTTTGCTTTCGTCTTTTTTTATTCAGAGCTCAAATTTCGATCAATGACGAAACGACAGAAGACTATAAAAAGAAATCGCAGCAAATACAAAGCTCTTTAGAAAAGTTTCATAAAAATAACCCTCTACACGAAATACTAATGAGTGAAAGAAATAAAGCGGAGCAAAAATCCAAAACTGACAAGAAATGCGTTCGTAAAATAACCGACTTGTGTTCAAAATACGCTGATCTTATTACCGTTCAAGCTTGTTTATTGGAAAACGAAAAGGAAAATGTTACTCTGGCTGTGAACCTGTACAAAGAAGGAATAGAGCTCTTGAAAATTCAGGAACAAAAACATGCCACAGCTATGGTAATTATTGATTTTTTTAAATTTTTGATTCATTTCTTCGTACGAAATATCGCTTTAATGTTTTTAATTAATTTCTAGAAAAATTTTGAAACGTTGAAGAATCGAAAAGTAGAAGAACCAGACTGTAATTCATTCTTGAAATTTACTTTGGATCTGCTGGATTTAGTTAGTTCTGATCCATCGCCTCATGTAATGATCCAGAAACATCCTAAAGCTATTAGTTTTGTGAAAAAGAAAATTTTATCGTTTGTTGGTGATGAACTCCGGCAAATTCAATCAATGTAATTCAAATTTTGGAGTATAAAATTAATCTCGCGAAATATCACGAAATATGATCGTCGCTAATATAATTATTCTCCATTTTCGTATCTTACAGGCAGAATATTATTTTTGAGTTGGATGAAATTGTGTTCAATGGACCAGCGAAACAACCTTTCCATATCGTAGATCTTATGTCAGATAAAAGACTAATTGAATTGCAGTATGCTGAATATAGTAAAATATATCGGAGTTTTATGACCAAATACAACGAAGAACTGGTAAGTTATTTCAAAATAATTTTACGCAATAATTCAAAAAAAAAGTTATATTAAAAATTTTACACACTTTTATAAACAAATTAACATTTTTTTTTTTTTTTTCAAAGGAAAAATTGAAAAACGACGAATACTTGAAATTGGAAAAATTACTTTGGATTAATTTCCTTACAAATCCATCGTCTCTGAAAGAAAATTTAGCAAGTTTGAGACAGAAGTCCGGTACTAACAAAAGTCTCAATCTGAAAGCCGGCGAAAGCATGTTTCAACTGAGAGAAAACAAATTCAATGGAAATACTTTCTTCTGAGTGAGTACGATTGCCATTATACCGCGGGTATTGTCAGTACGAATGAGCTCGCTGGAAATCTGTTTTCTTGATATGGACGGGGTTTTGTAAATCGATTGAAAATTTACTTCCCATTTTATCATTCGAATAATACCCTGAAAAATTACTTTCAGTGTTATTCCATGCTTCTTGATTATTGCGTTACCTGATACTAACTCGACAGTCTCGTTTTTTTAAATGTTTGATATGATATTGATATTATTGATTTTTTTTATTTTAATGCGAACGAATTCCCAGTTTTTAAACAGTTTCAATTTTTTTGTAATGTTTTTATTTTATTACATTATTTTCGATGTTGGTTGAAAACAAAGTGCCTAAGACGGATACGGTGATATTGCTGGTCTTCCTCCGAAGATTGCTCTTTTCCCTCGTTTTTTCTTAATTTATTAGTATTTTTTAAAACGTTCTTATTATTAAATCTTCGTATTCTATCGAATTTTTATTCAAATTGAAATATGTTTCAAAATAAGCATGTAATTTATTCTGTAAAAATAAACCTAACCGTTTAATTTTTTACTTACCGTGTTTTAAATAGAAAACTATATCTTTCAAAGTCTCGTAAATGGTTGGATCTGAATAAGTATGTGATATTTTCGTTTGTAGAATTTGTCGTTTAATTCTGTCCATCAGTGGTAAAGAGTATTCAAAATTATAAATGGGGGTGTTTTCAGATCCGAATTCCTGAAATAAAGAATAACAAAATGAAGACGCGAAAGTGTGAAGAATTCAAAAATTGGTGAGATTGAAAATTTTTTCTTTACTAACCAGGCATTTACCATTCACGCAAAATGCTTTACGACTAGAATCGCCTTTAGTGCAGTCGGTTCCGAAGGGAAACCAGCCTTCTTCACCGTTCACTAAATAAAACCTATGATTGACTGAATCGTCTTGACAGGCCAATCTGCAAGGCCTGTGAGGATCGTCTGGTCGAAAAAGAATCATTTTAAAAGTTGCTCCGAAGTGGTGGAGAGATGAATTACGTACCTATGGTGGCAGATAATTGCATTCCTAAGCCTGACAAACGACGAACTCTTTGACTGAATTTATTACAAACGGTGGTAGCGTGTTCTTGTACAGTTTTCATTGTACTGCATTTCTAAATTTGAAAAAAAAAAAAATCGTATTCCGAGTAATTTATACAAAGATTGAAAACGATCATTTTTACCTGACTATGTTCGCACGTTTGAACGTTTACTGTAGCGTTACAAGAAGGGCATTGTTTTTTTTCCACCAAACGCATGCCTGTGCCTGGACTTATGCAGTTGTAAAAGCATTCCGATGCTGGACGCCAAACGGTTGACGATTCTCTTCTCTTATCTCTGATTACATTGGTATGAGTACAGTAGTCCTCAGAATGGGCGAAGATAACATCAATTGAACTCTTGACACAAGTGAACTCCTGTTTTGATTTTTTAAAAAATTATTTCACTCTTCAAGATTTCAATGATTGCCTGATTAAAATCTTCATGATTTATACTTTGCAAGATCCTCGTATGCAGAACGTTGATTTTTTCAACTTCCTCATCTGGCAAACAGTACCATCAGGATACGACCAACCACGACTTTTGAATCCTCCTCCTCGTTTATGACACCATACCTTACATGCTTCCTCAGCTAATAAAATTTTATCGTTGAATGACATTATATTAATATGTATTTTCTAAAAAGAAGAATGTTAGAGTGACTTACGATCAGAATTCATTCTTTGTTGTCCTGTTCCTGTCAGTTCTGCATCAACTTCACTTGCTCGGGAACATATATCGTTTGAGAAATCTTTAATCGTAATAACTCCAACTTTGTGGCACTGAAAAAATATCGCAATTTGTAATCATGGCGAAATGATGTCAACGATTGCTGATTTTGCTTTTTTATTCACCTGCTGCGCTGAACACGTTTTATATTTTTGATCATTTCCCGCACACATTCCACCTCCATTTTCGGGTCTAAAAAATATCTCAAATTTATTCAACTTTGAAGCGGTGAGTTAATGCACTGTGGAAATGAAAATTACCTCGGATTGTTACATCTTCTGGAAGCAACCATAATACCAATACTGCCCGAATTCAAACCGTCGCTTTCACTATGAAGGCAAGAAGAGGCACATTCCGAATAAGGAGACCAGCCGCTCCATCCACCGTGAATAACTTGATGAGGAGCATATCCGGCTTCCAAAACTGTGAGACCTTTTTCAATGCATCTACCACTGCGACACCACTACAAAAAAAATGTTTATTTCATTCCAGTCTGGTGAAAAAAATTGTAAAAAAGAAACTGAGAGATACTTACTTTATTATTGCCACAAATTGTGCCCTCCAAAGCAGGATGCGAAGTCCAAATATAATTATCTCTGGCACATTGTAAATCTTTGCAAATGTCTTCGAGCAACTGAGTTGGAGAGTGTTGGCTATTACTGCCATATTTCAGTTTACATTGCTGCTGAGCATCGAATCGTTCTCCTGGTAGGACTCCGTTGGAACCGTGATCCAAAATATTTGACGTGGTGCTTTTATCGAATAGGCATCTCGATTGCTTACTCCTAAAATGAGAGAAAAATGAGTAAATATTTGTAACGTGGTTTGAAAAATTTTCATAGCCAATTTCAAGTAGGTACGTACTGCAGAAATTGTTGTAAGTACTGCTTGCTGCAAGTAGACCAAGTGATTTTCCCACTTCCTAGAGTTGGAGACATAATGAAACTAGTAGGATCGCAATTGTTATCGGCTGTAGGACCGTCGTGGCGCATCCCCAAACTGAAAAATTGAATATATTTACCAATTTTGGATTTTTTTCTCGAAATTTATCGAATGTTGAGCGGTATTTTTACTTGTGGCCTATTTCGTGAGCGACGACATAAGCACTTTCGAAGTGACGACCTTCGTTGACCGTACAGCTGCTCGTAGCTGTGCACATGCCGGCCACTGGAGCTAAGCCTTGAGACATTTTCGCAGGTTTAATTTTCTCTCTGTCTTTTTCGAGTTATATTCGAGTTATTTGAAACTTACCAACGACTTGATTGCTGATTTTTCCATTTTTGCTCAATACGTATAAGTCTAATCCAGTCAGAATTACAGCGTGATCCCAGTGTAGTGGATCGTCGTCGCTGTACGGGTTCTCCGAATGTTGCCAGTTGCAAAAACTACTCAAAAATTTATCCACATCGTGTACTCTAACTAATCCTGAAGGATCGGTGTGTAGAATTTCCAGTCTTTTTAGTACAAAATTGATTACCCATCCTAGGGATGGATCATGGTATAACAAATGGACCTTAAAATTGAGAAATTGCTAGATTAATTGATTGGATACAGAAAAAGCATCAGTAGATTGAGTACGTGTTGAGATCTACTCTAAAATCAAAGTTAGAAAAAAAAAATGAGTCTAGTCAGAGCTGATCGTGAGTAAGAAATTTAATCCCTTTTTAAGTATTTCTGATTTTATCGATCACTCAAGAATCACCCAGAGCTGAGGTCTAAAATTTGGTGGGCAGATTCACCACACTTCTCTATAACTACTGATGAAGATGTCCTTTGGCTTCAGGTTGGGCCTGATGCTTAATAATTTGCCTATCGCTGCATCGCAGGAATAAATCCTTCAATTGCGCCTTGCAACGTCGCGATAGGCAAATCATCAAGCACAAACCCAGCCTTAATAACCTCTATCGAACGATACTTACAGCATTAATCAACGCTAAAACAAATTTTATCAACTCTTTCTCGGTATTTTGCGGAAATGTCGAACTCATATGAGCGTATAAATCTTTATCAACGAAAACGGCCGTTTCGACATAAATCTCAGTGTTCAAAGGAGGTGTGGGTGCGGTCGGCGTGGCACCGACGTTCCTTTTGGATCGGCCGGTAATATTTGAATTTCTATCACCATCGTGTACGAAGCTGTTTCCACATTTTAGCCGATGACCCGTTGAATTATCTGCAAACGTGACCCAATATACCTAACGGTCCCCTTCGAAAATATTTTTCAAATTAATTATTCATTTGCTCACCTTCCGTTTGTTTCTCGACTCGAAAATTTTCCGCGTTTCGTTTTCTTCTCCTAGCTTTATAATTAATTTTGTCATTTAAGAAACTGGTTCGAATAGCGTTATTCTGGCCTAGGCGTTTTTTAATCATAACATGAGGAACATTTGACGAGTCTTTTAGGTAACGTTTGGGCAGTGGATGGATAATGAAGCATTCGTTCGTATCGACAAATATAATTCCACGCTACAAATAAAAAAATACCAGTCACAGATATTAGGTAGGTAGTCGAAATTAGCGATAATTTACAGTTTTAAAAATTAACATTCGTGTTACCAATCCATCGCAAACATCCAATGCGGCGTAAACCGGCCCTTTACTCTGAAAGTAACAATTCAAACTGGGTATCTCGTTGGAAATGACTCGAGAATGGTTATCCCGTCTGATCAAAGCTACGAAGTGGGTATCGACCAGGTTTTCGTTCGGATGCAGATATAGCGCCAGTTGCTTACCGAATTTATGCAAATTCAAAGATACAGAAACCGCATTCGCGTACTTCGGAGATCTACCCGAATTCACATTGACCGATGTAATATCACCTTCTGGAACAAGAAATGGTACAATGTTACGATTTTCGCACGTCGTTCGTAAAAATCTGGTTTAATTGTTCGGACGTGTACGAAAGAAAAAGTGTATGCTCAACGAGCCGAGAAAAACTGATAGACAATACAGACACGGTGGTTTAATTTTCAGGTTCGTAAACCTGGAAACAACGTGTGCTATGATCTTGTTACCATTTTTTATTAGTTTTTTTTTTTACGTAATTTTATAATCGTATTAGAGAAGATTTATATCTGTAATCGGAACCAGATCATATGTGAATATTGCTATATAGCTTCGTGGGCAGTATTATGCTAATTGGCGGTTCTCATCGTGCCATTCATAAGTTGTATAATTTCTGGAAATTTTTTATTTGTTTGAGGATATGATTGTCTAGAGTAAGAAGTTTGTATGTATTGTTAATGGTTTTTTAGGTTTTAATTTTTGATTGAGTCAGTAATGGATTGAATTGGTTTTTAGTGGACTACCTTTTTTTGAAAAAAAAAGTCCACTAATGCAATTGGTATTCTTCCAGGTATTTTTTATTTTTTCCCCATTTTTTGGTGGCGCGATAACTCGAGTAAACTTTGACCGATTGAGTTGAAATTTTTACAGTGGCTTCTACATGACTAGGTGCACAGGTGTATAGTTTTTGGTTGAATTTGGTACCAT
>FIZT01056519.1:0-13406 GCA_900065295.1 Paracoccus marginatus
GATACACGCGCGTGATGTCGCGAGTGGCACCAAAAAAACCAAAACAACAACAACATCTCGGATTTTGACCAAATTCGGTCTAAAACATTTTTTGTTATAATAAATTTTATCGTAGGTCACACCGTTTCGGAGTTATAAGGGAAAATGTTGATTTAGGGGCTAAGGGTTCAAATTTCCCAACCGAGTCCGATTTTCCCAAATTTTGAGCAAAAAATTTGCTCAGGAGCTCCTATCGGTACTTCACTGATTTTGGCTTCTAAAAGGTGTATATGTGTATTTTGCCAATTTATCGTAATTGTGAACTTTTTCAAAAAAAAAAAAACGAAAATATTTTTCAATTTCACTTGTATCCTGAAAATTACTTGAAAAAATTTAAAAATTTTCAATACATTAATTTAAAAATTTTAAGAAAAATTGATCATGAGTGAGATTTTTTTTAAGAAATGCATTTCAGGACCTTTACAAAACACGAGATCTGTAGACGATCAAGCTATGAACTTTTTTCATTTTCTCATCAAACTCTATTGCATTGGAATAATTGACGATGTTCCTATGCATACTTATTTCTTATTCTGAATGGATATTGTGCTTATCAATTTTTATTTCCACATATTTAAAAGTAAAAATTGGGGCCTCAACATATTTAAAGGGTCTCACATACAAAAGGGCCTGTGTTGCATCCGCAACACCTCAACACGTCTGTCTGTGAGCGCCACTGGTGTAGAGAATGTGTAGAATTCTGAAAAATCAAATCAGATTTTTTCCAATTTTTTGCACAACCTAAAAAATAGAATGGGCTGGAAATGATTTTTTTAGGCTCCTGCGCAATTTCGTGATCAATTTTGTTTTCAAGAAATGTAGGGTATAAATTGATTCGTTGCTCTTCTAATTTTCAAATTGATGGAAAATAAAAAATCAAAATCGACTAATTTTCTAGATCTTCGCTCAATCTATTTCTAAACTCAAAAAAAAAAAAATGATTTTTAGAGGTAAGCCACACACTCGACTGAAATTTCAACCATGGACCGTCATTCATCTGACACCCTGTAGCGACGGGTATTTCTATAATAATTTTTCCTCATGCTAAGTACAACTGCCCGACACCTTTTGAGAGAAAAATTCTCGTAACGCCGAAAATGACACGTCCCCGCCACTTGAGTCTTCTACTCACGTAAAACATTCCGTCGTGACGACATCTACCTACCACACAAATTACTGGTGTCGCGACTAAATAAAGTACACGGTAAATTAATTTTTTCAACGGTAAATTACGAATAAGGCCGTAGACGTCGGTGAGATTAATTAAAACCGAGACGACTCTTTGAGATCATATCTAAAGGGGTTCAAAAAGCACGCTTTTAAATGTACACGGACGCGTAGGTACATCGCCGACAATTTCGTGATTAGAGGTAGGTAAGCATTTTCGTATCGCGGTTGAAACTAAGTAAATTCTCACAAATCAACACCGAGCATTATCTCATTAGGAAACATGGAGATATTAAAATGCTATTTTTTTCCCAATAGGTACACGATAGTATGGTTTGACTGGAACATGTTAATTAAGTTGCATAACCGATTCGCCGTTAATTTTTCTTTTTCTTTCTTCTTTTTTTTCAAATAAAAAAAAATTCTTCCGAATAAAATACGTATAAGATGAGTATGAAAATGAAGAGTGAAGAGCAAAGATGAAGGCGTTTCTAAGCATTATTTCCACATTTTAAATACGTAGGTATACTCTTTGTTTTTTCATAAAAAGTGCCAAAGTGTACGTTATTTATTAGGTTCGTTTGAAGTTCATTCATTCGGAAGTTGATACGCGGCGCAAATAAATCGTACCTATTTGCACAAAAGACTCAGTTTGTATTTTCGGCATATTTCACCGCAATCTATACGTACAAGTACCTACATTCATATAACGCCTCTTTATGTATACATCACCATAAAGTAGAAACTTTCGGCACACGAGAAATCTACTTATACTCATTTCAATACTTTATATCTCGAGAACAGACACCGCGAATAGTTTTTTAAACGCATCATCAACCGACTGGATTTTTCCACTTTTTTTTTTTTCATTGAACACGCGTGGAAAAAAAATCCTTCTTTTCATAAGAAATTCACGCGATCACAAAACGAGAAAACGAGAAGACAAAATTAAGTTCTCAAACCACGTTCGCCGTAATAGTCTATTTTTTGCTCGTGCAAAATTACCTTGGTCAATTTTCAAAGGTGTGTTATTGACAAATATGTCATAAGGGCGACTATCACCTGGGCTTCAAAAGAAAGGTTACCCCGCGCTGCTTACCTCGTCCACCAGCCGAAGGGTTATTTCTAATCATGCCTTTATCAATCCGTTAAACATTCCGGGCACGAAAAATGATTCGGATGAATATTATTACACGCCTATGAACTCGATTCATCAATAACTTTTCTGTCACAAAATACTTAATAAGAAAATCGCCCTTACGCCGATCAGCACTTCGTAAAATTGGCTAGAATTTCTAAATAAAAAAATTTTTCACAGTGCAAGAGATGCATAGCAACACCTCGACGAAATTCCTTCCTTCATTACACCAGATAAAAATTTCGTCTATTTTAAGAACGACAGGAATTCATTTTTTCCATTCCCTTCACGCTCGAACCCACGTCGATGGCTGCTATGGAAAATGGAAGGTCACTTTTAGCCGGCACCTGTCACCGTCGAGTTCGTAGAACCGCAATTATGCTATGTGAGAGGTGATCGTAGAAGTATGCGAGGGGAATTTCTTCGAAAATTTATCGAGTAAGGAATTTAATTCTGAAAAAAAAACCTTCGTAGAATTTCTACTACTTGTTGGTGGCGTTATTTATTTTTTAAAAAAATTTTCAAAAATTTAATTTAATTTCTTGTTGCCTTCCAAATGCCTATTTTATTCTTGATTGAGCAAAAATTGGAGGAAAATTGTTTGAAAGGAAAGAGGAAAAAATTCAAAATTACTCAAATTTCAAGAAATTCTAAATAAAATCTGAATTAAGGCTGAAGAGTTGAAAAAATATAAAATTGAACGAAAATTTACATCTCGACACGTTTCTTTTTGTTTTAATTTCATTAATGAACGCCTAGGTTTGAAATCCGTTCAATTTACCATCCAAACCCCCCCCCCCCCCCCCCCCCCCCCCCCCTCCCTAGATTATCTCATTCAAGTATTATTACAACGTTCGTATAAAAGAATATCCGATTTGCATATTCTCCCAATCCCTATTCCAACGATTATCTGAACAATGAAATGATAGAAGCCATAATTATTATCTAAAGAAGGCCTCCACTCTCTTCTGTAGGCCTGCTTATGCTTGGGCAAAGATGAAACAAAAAATAACCCTCTGTTTCGGGCACCTAACTTCTCGCACACCTGCGGTAATTATAATAATCGAAAGTTGGCAATTTTCTTACATAAATGGTCAACTTTTTTGGAAAAAGCTTTTCACCTGTGTGGTCGAAAACTTTGCGAGTGAAACGAGTTTATAGGTAGTATAGTATAGGTAACTTGCTGCGAGAGTTTCTAAGTATTTAATCCAGATAAATTCATTTCGCCAGATTCCTAAAGGAACATGCGTTCACAATAGATTTAGATAGCGAAGTAAATCGTAATATTTCGAAGCACCTGCTTTTCCAACTTGTTTCTTTTTTCAAAGTACACAATACGACGTTCGACACTGACTCCTGCGTAATTCTTCTAGTAGGTAGACTTTTTATTGGAGCCGCCGAAAAAAGGTATCAAAAAATTAGAGAATATTTCAAGGCCATTTTATAATGTTCATCGAAATCTAAATTTACTTTTAAACTCGTTCCATGGGGTTTTGTTCGCAATTTCAAAATATTTGTTAATTTATTGAAAAAAAAAAAGAAAGAAAAATGAAAAATCTACAATAAAAAAAACCTACTATATTCGAGTGGAATACCTACAAAAAAAAACGGCGAAAGTCGACAATAGAGGATAAAAAAAACGTCAGAAGATTAATGGCGAAGTAAATATCTCGGAGGTGAATTCTTTCACACCGCGAGCTGCGATTTTGTGCCTTCGTTCGTCTCCCCAAGCCGATGATTTTCGATTGAAATTTATTAAAACTTCTCTCTTTTCACCTTCACGTTCAGGTTGACTTTTTCAAACATACACTAAACTCGCAATCTTCTCCACCTGCCGATGCTGCATCGAGTGTATAGGTAGGTATAATTTGCAGAACTTGAACCCGAAAGTAGATGAAGGAAAAGGGGAACTTACAAATAAACCGAAACGCTCGAGTTTAAGATATTTTCGCGAAATTAACCCTTCATAACGAATATTCGACGTTTTCTATGTAATTGAGTCCGTTAAACTATTTCCACAACGTTTACCTCGTTCCCTGTCGTCTGACGGTATCTATGTGCTGCTTCCTGTAACCCGCACCTTGATGTACGTAGGTAGGTAGACTATATACTGCGTATTTTATTCGAGACGAGTGGTTAGAATTACCCTAAGTGAAGCTTTTTGATTAATACCCGCGCCTCTCTTTCGTCTCCCAAACGTTGACCGTCTCTGGCCGCGAAAACGTGACTAGTAATTATGTCGAGCCAAATTTTGCAATTATATCTTAGGGGGAAAAAACCAAAATGACGAATAAATTCTCAATTTCGTTTGAAATCGGTGATGTAATTGCATAAAACAAAAGTATATCCCACATCAAAGGACTATATAGATACCTTTACACAGCACCTCTGACTAATTTTTCTCCAACTTTTCGCCCATGTAGGTGTTTTTCGTCATCTTAAAATTTGAGGAAGCCTGTGTCAAAGAACAATATTCTATACTGTCTTACGTTATTACTTTGCAATGAATCCCTCTTTTCCCTTCCCAATATTCGGATTCGTCTTATTTCTTATACTCGAAATACAGAGAAGCAGGTTGCAAAATGTGTTTGCCGGATGATTTGCCTAACAAAGCTTTTAAAGGTGTTGCGTAAATTGTAAGAGATTAAATAAAGTTTGTTTGTACTCTAAAGGGAAGCTCTTTAATCAGGGAAAAATTATGTAAAAGCCTGCAGGAAATTTTAGAAAGTCCTAAAGTCAAGCAACCTTTTGGTACAATATTGTTTTTGAATGTTCGAAGACGTAATTATTTTTTGGGATTTTTTTAGCCTCGTCGCATAAAAGCATTTAAGTTGGAAGATTTTTATCGAATTCATAATGTGTTTCTTTCGTTTTTCAATTTTTCATCATAAAAATTACAGATTTTCAAAATTTTATAAATCGAGCTAAATCATTCCCTTGGAAAAACACTAGATAAAATATTTTCCTTTTCATTTCAGTTTGGAATTGAAAATCAAGCTTTTTCAGGTAAAAAGTACGTCTAAATGAAGCTTGAAATTTCTCTCTCAATAACTTTTCAGGTCCATTTCATCTGCGAAGTGCAAAAAACACCTACGAAAATTGTGACCGGTATAAATCATAAATTTTGTAATTTCACCAGTCAAAAAAAAATCTTCATTTCAAGGGCGTTGGTACTTTTGTCTTTTGAACTTGAATCAAACGAATAAAAAAAAATGAACAATACCATCGGGAAGTATACCATATTTTCATCCCTAGTTGTTCGCAAAAAAAAAAAAAAAAAACGCGAAGCAAAACCTACTTGTACTCACACGTGCGTATCTCCAGATGAATTTCACACACGTGGTAGCAGTTTGGAAAATTTCCTAAATAGATGAAACGTATTGATGGAGATTAACTTGTAGTTGCCTCGATATACTTTCAATAAAGGAGTCAATTTTTTCCAACTTCATTTTATGCTCTGATCAATTCAGATCATTCTCTCGTAAAAAATTTCAAAAAAAAAATTATAAATAAAAGAAACGTAAAACGAAGGGTATGCTGTCGACGTGAGAAATTTTTTCTAACGAATAACGAAAATACAAGTTTTAAAAAGTTCTTACCTTTTGGTATCCATGCACAATAATACGATACGTTCATGCCATACGATTCTTAAGCTCCATTACGTGATAATTTCTCCAAAACTGAAAGCCGATCAAAAAAATAAATTTTGCCATGACGAAAAATAAAGGTCAAACATCGCTCGAATAAAGCGACGATGTCAATCTGAAGATACTCAGATGAGCAATTCAAAAAAATAAGCAATAATACAGAATTTCAAAGCTGTGTATGATCAGCGTCGCAAAAGTCATGAAAATTCGAACCACTTCGTGTTGCACCGACAGACGAAATGATGCGAAGACAACAATTCGTCGAGCAAGTTTGATTCTTTTTCCCCCTTTTCCTCATCTTTTATCGTGTGATGATAAACCTCACTAACTGCTGTGCCGTTTTACAAAGTAATTAGTCGTGAAAAATTCATCACCTGGTTTTTCACTCCTGTCGTAAAAATCGAAAATATGAAATTTTTTTGAATAATTTTTTTTTGACCCTTATAAAGGTCGAAAATTTTAATATTTTTAATATTTGTTAATCATAACTTTTTTTTTTGGTCGATGAAAATATCTTACCTATTTAATAATTTTAAAAAATTGTGATTGAGAACTTCATTTTAGTGTTAGCTGTTAACAAAAATAATGCAAAATAGTGTAAAACTGATTTGTTCATTTAGGTATCTTTTCTCTTTTCTTGACCCTCGCGAAAGAACTCAAAAAAAATAATAATAATTACGAGGAAATTTCTACTTTTATAGAATCATAATTTTTCCGTGAAAAAAACCTCTGCTAAGTGGATATATTCACCATATTCTCCATTTTATTTTTTGTCGCATCAGCTAATAAAATAGATATTCGACGTGACAATCAATTTACTCGCTTAAATCTCTACGGTAAAATTTCAGATAATAGTTTCAGCTATAAACTATGAATCGTTATTGGTAAAATACAACACACAGTTTGGTAATTCGATTTAACTGCAAATTCGACCTTCACTGAAATATATCCTACACGAGGTGAATTTTCAAAAATTTTCAAACCTCGTGTTAGCATGAGAAAAAAACTGTCAGGTCAATAAGAAAAATAATTTCAGGAATGGTAATATTTTTGTTTGCCCACCTATGCCATTTTCAGCACATCTGAAATTATAGGTGGGTCGAATAATAAAGTCTTGTTATTCATCAAACCTTACCGGTACAACGTTTTAATGAACTTCAAAGCAATGTGAAAAGGTATAACAACAGCCCATTAAGTTAATTTACTATAGCATCGAAGAATTACTTCGAATATTGAATTTCAAACACTTCTCTTGGGGGTGTTGAGTGACGATTCAGATGAGGCTAAAAATATATGCAGGGTAATTATGTGATTAAAAAATTATAATATTTCAAGCCTACATCTACAGCCAATTAATTACCCAATTAGGTATAACGGAGCTTTTAACAGTTCAACTCATAAGAAGTAAGAATAAGTAGGATTTCAATCATCTAATCACGTGTGTATTATACAAAATAATATAATAAGTATAGATTTAAAAAATATAAAGGTACTTACTGGGATAAAGTTCCCTTTGCGCCAATAAATCTGGATTTTTTAAATATGAAGCTGCTAGACGTTCTCATGTGTGCAGTTCGCTTTATTAATTTTTTCAATTCGTAAGCCACTTTTCTTTGAAATGGTACACTACGACACCTGAAACGTAATATTGTTGTTTGAATAATATGAAAATTTCATTCTGAAGATATTTGTGCACAGTTTTTATGACGTGAGCGTGTAGACATAAAATCATTCATTGTCAACTGACAAATGTCAAAGTATGATTTTCCGCAGAAGATAGCTCATTTTTTCAACTTGATAATTTACGATGTCAAGTAAGATACTTAATACATTTATAATTGTTATGATACGTTTCAAAATTCTCTTACAAAGACTAATTGGAGTAAGTAACTCAAAAGAAATCATTATTTAAAATTTATTCTGAGTGAGTTCAAATCGAAATTAAACCTAAATTTATTTTCATATTAATGAAACAAGAATAAAATAATGTAGTGGTTGAAATTTGAGAAAATAATTTAGTATCTCCATCAATCGAAATTACGATTTTTTCATATTTTTTTCTGCTATATCATTTTTGAACTGAATGAAGAGTAAATCAAAGAACAAAAATTAATTATATGCAAGTTTCATAATTAACTATTTATCATTAGAATCTCGCAATTAAATTTCAAATGAATGAATTTTTCGTCTTTCCTTTCCAGAACCAGAACATTTTAAAAAAAAAAAAATCATTTCGATTTTTGTACCAATGTCGCGGTTCCACATTTTGCATCAAGTAGGTGTTTCAAGTAGGTATGTTGACGTCATCCACAGATGAAAACACGAAGAACGTTTCCCCGCGTAACCGTAAAATTCACGGTTAAAAAATTGAAATAAAAATAATGTAAACGAAAGTAAAACAAGAAAATCGCCAATTTCATTGAAATAATTCGAAAATGAACCGAAATTATGATTTAAAATAGTCGCGTACGTGTGAAAATCTCGCTGTACTTGTTGATTTAACACTTTTTATTACCATCGCACCGAACCGGAACACAACAAACGTTCCAAGTTTCATCGACACTCCCCCTTTAATTTCAGTTTCCAATGTTTCCATGTATCGATGTCCATGTAATTAGGTTCGTATCGTATGCTTTTTTCTTTAAACTCTAGAAATCTTTAATTTTCGATGATTATGAGTTAACGATAACGAAATTTTCCAAACGACTACATTGTGTTCAAATTTTTTTATTAATCGTTGTGCGAAACGTTGTGTAAGTTATTGCGGTGCATCTCTGCCGAAGTGGAAGTATTCGAAATCTCTGCTATACTAAAAACGTTACCAATAATACCTTCTCATGTAATATAGAGTGAGTAAAATTCTAATCATTGGTTTTAATCGTTAATTTACTATAAAATGTTACTATTTTACTATCATACGTTATCATAATTCTTGTACTAATGTAATTCGTACGTGTTCGATATGTTGGTCTGTTTCATCTACAGGGGATATTCATTCGACATATTTATTAATTTCGTCGTTTATTCGATCGTCGTGTCGGTTGTTCTCGTGATATTTCAAATTAATTTGTTTCCATTTCGATACAAACTCGGCGAATTGTAACGTTCAAACAAGACGGTACGTAATTGCATCCAACTTGTATACATCATCGCAATGAGTCATGTAGCAGTGATTTGTATCGAAGCATATTTAAATTTCGCACTACATCGATTTGAAATTGTAAATGAAATTATCTTTTGAATCGTGAATAAGGTTATTTCGCAATTATGCGTTAATACTAAGCTATATTCTCTCTTCGTATAGCTTAGATAACGTGTAATCAGCATAAATTTCCGATTAAAATATTTCACAAAATACTTGAAATGATTCGAATCAATTTGTATACGTATATCGAGTATGTGTTGTGTGTTTATAGCGGATTACGCTGATCATTTTTTTGTTTATATTTCACGTGCCGTTGATACATTCGCGAAAAAAAAAATCATTCAGGTGTACTCGGGCTTTTGGTATTATATTCGATAGTCGATGATTTATGGTCGCATTTTTAACCATTATCGTTGGGTATTGTGAGGCAGAGAATATCGAACAGGTAGCTCCGGTAATATCTTTTTTATTTGCATTCACGTTAGGTTTTTTATTTTATTTTATTTTTATTCCGTTCAACTAGGTAGATTTTAGTTGGTAATGGCTGCGAAAAATTTTATGTGTTTTTATACGTGTGTATGCGGCGTCGATATCTCGCAATGCTGGTTTCTTGACTCTATATCGAGCCATTTATTTCAACTACGTTCACAATCCAATTGATTGCGAGTTAATGTGAAAGTTTCGAGTTCGCTATAGACCATTGTTGTAATAAAATTTAGAATTTCAGGTTTCTCGTTAGTGTTTTTTTCCTCCTCTTTTCTCTTTCCTTATTTAATTAAACGTTAACTGGCGCTTTTATTTGGTTCAAGTTGTTGTTATTGTTGTTGCTGGTGTTGTACATTTACAGAAAACTATGTACAGCTGGTTCTGTGTTAGGAATTAGTCGAGTATTTCTGTTTCTCTGTCTTTCTTTCTTTTGTGTGTATTTTATACAATTTGTTTCCACGCTTTTCTTATCATACGCTACAGCTTCACTGCGATGTGATCCGGTTTACTCGCCTTATCACAAACTGTCCATTGATGTGGCTCGTTGAGATGTTGATTCGAGGCTTGTGTAGGTGTACTGTACACGCTACACAGTACAGTGCATTATTCCAACACTGAGCGTTGGTATCACTATGTAGACTCCCAAGTGCGTTGATAAATCTCCCGATTAGTCCTAGTGTTCCCATATGAGTTCGAAATGTCAAAAAATAAGTCGTTATCAAAATCAACAGATGCCTTCGCTCTTGCGTTATACGAGGTGCTCTACTCCCTCATCGTCTTCAAATTCAGAAATTTGGTATATCTGAATTGAAAGTCTCATCACAAAGATTTATTTTTTTATCGCGTATCTACTCCAGAATGACTTTAACCGATGAACCCGGTAGTGATTCACGCATTTTTCATACGTTTTCATCAACACAATGCCATTGATAATGTATCTTTGTGCACCACTGACGAGTGCTTAATATGTCAAGCTCAAAGGATAAAGTGATAAGAAAACTATTCAATCAAAAATTTGATTCCACAAAAAAAAAACATGAAACAACGGATGAAACTTTGTAAAAAACTATATTATTTATTGATTATAGTGAACTTATTACTCCATATTTACTTTTCATTCCTCAAGTACTCGTACTCCGCCACCTTCCGCCTCTACTTGTACGTATCTCGTAATAGTAAAATCCGCAATTTAAATAAGAAAGCGACGTAAGCCGAAAGCGCACCTGTGATCGGCACGATAATAAACTTTTTAACACCTAGTCGTGTACGACATTCGCTATCAGTACCGCATTATCGATTTATAGACTTCCACGAGACTAGGGAGAGAGCAAAGGCACGGTAGAGAGACAACGTCGCGATATTTTAATTTCATAACGTTTTCACAAACTCGTTAAATTACGTTGAAATCTTGATTAAATAATAATTTCGGCAAAAGGGTAGACTTTTGCTTTAATTTGTTGCATCACTTGTTGATCCTTAGGTGGTCAGTTGTTTTTTTTTCTCCCTCGACTCAGCCTTCATTTCATTTTCTCATTTAGCTAGTTGCATGGAGATGGTTGTTTTCATTTTTTTTTTCTATTCAACGAAAAGTAACGTTGGTATTTTCATTTTCTCCCTCGGGTAACTTTTCTTCTCTAACAATCTAAGTTTGAAATTTCAATTCTCATTGTTGGCGAAAATATGCTTAAAACGTCCGACAACAATGCAACTATTTGTTTACTTTGCTTTTCTTGAGAAATGTTTATTTTTATACAAAGAAAATTGGTCGTATTTCAGCATCCTCCAAAATTTGTTTTGTGATATTAATTGTAAAACTGGCCATCTTTTTACGATTTGACGTTTAAAGAAATTTTTTTAATTTTTTCAAAAAATTTCAATTTTAATTGAAAACTCGATTGAAAAATAATACAAAAGTCAAGAGGAGAAATGGAATAAAATTTTCAAAAAAAGGGGAACGAAAAATGTCAACAACTTGATAATCGTTTTGCATTACGATATATGTCATCTGTGCTACGTTGTCTTCCTTATTAAAAGGTCGTCAATTAATTTACGAGCTCAATTATACGATCGTACCGAATTTAACGACACAACGACGCCCCGAACGATTCTTCAGAATCCCAGTCTTGATGAAATGAAACACCGCGTTTAACCGATCTCGAGAGATCAATAGAAAAAGAGAATTTTAATTAAGGAATTTTCCTATCGAAGGCGGCTAAACCTACACGTTTGTGTTTGAAATTACGTTGGAAAGCTCTCGAACGAAGTTTAAATCATTTCTAAACCTTTTTGAAGAGTGCGAAAATGAAAATGGTATGTGTTTTTGTCACATGTTGTGTGGTATACTCGATACTGTAAATAGAAACCATCTGTAGGTAGTAAAAGCTTCCGTTCGATGTCATCTTTTTTGGCAAAATATTATTCAATAAAATAATATCGATGGGATGCAGCTAAGAAAGGATACGGTTAATCTTGCGTGAAATGTATATTTTAATATATTACCCATATACGGTATGGCTGGCGTGGTTGTCTTCGATATCTCACGTATGTGCCGCAGATTGAATATATGTATACCTTTGCACCGTAACTTATCCCGATATTTTAATGTTTTTTTCTCTACCTTTTGGGATACTTTCGCGTAAGCGTATGTGTGTAGCAAATGCTGACAAATGCTCGCGTGTATTATGACAGCGTATTATTAGTGCGGTGACACGACCGTATCCGAAACACAATTTACCAAAGGTGAATTTGTGGTTGAACAAATTGCTGCGGTTTTAAGAGACTAATCCTTCACACTTCTAGCGAATCGTTCTATCCCTTCGTCTCTAGATTTTTTGTGTTTTTCTTTCACGGTTTTAAATCTATAGGTGTTTCTTTCGATTTTTGACCATTGAGCTTTCAAAATACTCCAACATAATAGTGCCCTACATTGTGTTTTGAGTTGGTGAAATCAAGAAGGTGCGTAAATGATTAAAATTCTTCGCTATCGCAGAGTTTTGTTCAAATTTTCGCTCGTTTAATTGCTCGTTTCGTTTTAGTTGAACAAATGTTTGCGGATTTGTATAATGTGTATTCTTATCAGTACCTACTCGTATCCGGTTGCGTAGGGAACTACTTAGTCTGGTGATTGCATAATTATAATCATTTATTTTGTTCTGTTACTTGTTCGACTATTTCATCGGTCTGATAAATGAATGAAAAGAAGTGCAAGTGTGATTGACATGCATGATACAGAGTTTTAAAATTTTTTTAGTCACTTTGGTGACCTTTTCAAGCGAAGAAAATGACCAAAAAAGTGACCAAAATTTTCACAAATGGGAATAAATAGAGAAAAGATTTTATTCTCGTAGCCTAAAAAGGGGTAAAATGAGGCAGATTTTTTTTTTTGTTCATGAAATACAGGGGTTCTTCAAAAAATGAACCAACTTTGGAAGATGCTGGCCCCACCCCCTTTTGAGCTATGGACAAAAATTTTTTTGGTGGTTTCTGTACATGCATATTAGGGTCGTTTTGCTCAGGCAAGATATTATGCATTAGGGTGGAGTGAAATAAAAAACACACCTTGGATTTAGACCAAATTCGGTGAGATAGTTTACTTTGAGTGGGGGGCATCCCAAAAAAAATTTGAGTCCTCCAAGTGCCAGGGGAGGGGAGCGGGAGGTCTCCAAAGTGCACCTCCTTTTGAAAAAACGCTGTTTTTTGCGTTCTTTAGACAGTCAAAATGGTGTGAAGAACCCTTATTCGCGCTTAAAAGGTGCAATTTGAGTTTCTGCATCTTCCTGGACCA
>FIZT01056525.1:0-16760 GCA_900065295.1 Paracoccus marginatus
CCCCCCCAAAAAAAAAAAAAAATTTAAGTAGCGTAAAAACGTCCTGAAAATGCAAAAAAAGTGTTCGCGCTTCGAAAATCTATAATTCCATGCCAATTTTCGAAAACGTTCAAAGTCAAATTGAAAGTCATTTTAATGGTCGTGAAAATCTAAAAAAAATTCACTATACTGCCCCTTAGTACCTCTACTCGTGTACCAATTTTTTTTTTCGAGTTGAAAATTCACGAGGATAGCATTTCTACTCTATTCCACATTTCTAGACCCTAGTCCTAAGGTCAGGGTGTAAAATCGTCCATATTTGCCTCTAAAATCATTTTCACCGCGACAGATCGAATGGCATAGAAATTTTTGGCAAAAATTCGTCGAGCTTATAGACACTGGACCTAGAATAAGACACCGAATTCGCGGCCATATTGCCCAGTATTCCTGTGAAATGCCAAACTCTGCCACGGGGTGGTCTTCGCAGCGGTACAATCAAGTTTCTGTTGTGAAAACCCTTGAAAACCAGTTGTCACTGTTGTCAAACAACGAACGAGAACGTGATTTTTTTTCACGAACTTTGCCAACCCTGATTATCAACAATTGAACAGGATAACGTTGAGGATAACAATAGAAAACTCGACTGCAGCGCTGCAGAGACCACCCCACGGCAGAGTTTGGCATTTCACAAAAAATAGCCCATCCCGTCTTACCCCTCGGCCTGCAGTTCGATGTCTTATTCTAGGTCCAGTGTCTGTAGTCGAGCTCTGAATGATGCTCTTACCATGGTAGAGCCTCAATATACCAGGGTTTCTCAAAACGATTGGATAAATGTCTCAAAAATCGCACCGAAGATTAATTATTCAAAATCTCATTTCACTACTCGCTTATGAATAGCTGAGACGAGCTGCCCTGTGCATTATACAACGCGTATACAGATTTCGTATTATATAGGGTAAAAAAAAATGGAATAGGTACGCTGACCAGATTCGTGTCCAATCAATCATTTGCTCTCATTTCACGGTAACGCGAACCAGCAACAACACCGCGTGTACGAAAAAACGAACGGTCCTTTGTATCATCCGTCATCGAGTCGACTGCATTGCCGTATTCGCAACGAGTTATTCAACTTATAGCGTATTGGCTGCGATAAGATGGCTTGCGCGAATTATAGGAAGCTGAATGGAAGCTCTTCTAGTGGTTGGGGCTTTGTAAGCATTCCAATGTTTGGATCGTCAATATGAAATTGCAGAACCAGAACTGAGCTACTGAGCTTAGAAAATTGACATTTTTCTCCATTGGGGAATACTTACACTTCATCTGCTGGAAAATCCAAAGAGCCGGAATAAATTCTTTTTCGTCGGCCTCGCGTAATCAAAAATCACACCTCCGTTTGTTTGGGAAATTACGTAAAAAATACTGCCGAAACTTTAATGCCCGATGCCTTGTGAACGAAGTTCACGTACCTATGGCTATCTAGACGCGTAAAATGATCAGATACGAAACCGATGAAACGATAATACCTACGTACATAAGTACACGATGAATCGAATACACAGTACACACGTAATAATTGAAAGAGTGTACCGGGACCGGGGTATTGTCAACGCGGTGTGGGAAAAATTTCCGCTTTATACTAATATTAGAAGACGTTGTCGATTGTCGAACGGTGCTCTCGCTCATCTTCTACGTGTACCTGTACCTGTACGTAAATATACTCGTACGCATCCGAACTGCGAAGCCAAACATACCATTGATGGCCATTGAACGGTACCATATAGCTGAGAGATATTTGCGACGTGCATCCCGCAACGAATGCTTTCTTTTTCCGATCGCATCGGTTACGTTCGATTATGTATCGATGTATACGTATACTATACCCAGGCTATGTCATTTTTATGTTGTTATTATTACGCGAGATGATGACGAAGAAGAGGTAAAGTAAATTTTTCATTACGTCATGCGTTATACTATATTAAACACATCTTCTATTTTGAATTGAAACATGTCCAGCGAGAGGCGAAGGGAATCTGCGAGTATTCGCGAAAATTAAACTTTTTTGTGAGAATTGTCGCATACGTGTACGCGTGTACCGGGCTATTATTTTTATAATGCGATTTTCTGCGAATTGAAAAAAAAATTTACCCAAGTTAGGAGGTATTGATTTGGTATTTTATTGGTTGGCTGCAGGAGGTACGATCGAGCGAGGTGACGAATAGGTGTTTGTTAATGGCAGAATAGACTGCGACTACGAGGTGCTATTTCACGCGAGTACCGTTAAATTGATCGTTTTAAAATTAACAAAGAATTTTTCTACGGGTTCAGGCGTGATGTTTTAATTGGATATGAGCTGATTGTGACTCGCAGACGATGAATGAAGAGGTAAATGATTGAGAAATAACCCAGAGGTGGTATTCGAGACAAACGGATTTGTTTTGGACTTGGAAAAATTTCGTACCTAGATGCTGGCGTGAGGTTTTCTTGATCATTTGAATTGTTTCATCGACGAAACTGAAAATGAAAATTGATTGGTTTGGAAATTATGAAGGAAAGAATTTTCTTAGTTCGATTCCCATTTGTTGAATTCTTTTCCGGGTTGGAAAAATTTTTTCATTTAAATATTCTCGAGTTTTTTTGATGACAAGAATTTAAATTTCTATGAAAAAAATTATTTTTCAAATTTTTGACCATTTTTTTCAATGAACGAATGAGTAAAAAAAATTGTAAAAATCCCAAAGTGAAAAATGTGAACTTTTCAAATTTCTGCGATTTCGAGGCACTTCCCTAATTTACTGAGAATTCAATCTTTGCTGAAAAATTATCAGTCAGTCGAGTTGATAATAATTACAAATTCCGCCGCATTCTTTTCGTTTTGCCATTTCGGAAAAATCGACAAAATTACCACCGCATCGAAGAAATTGATTGACGTTGCAACAGGACGATTTGTGAACTTCGACGACACGACGACGACACTCGTCATAGCAGCATCGAATCGCAGCAACGCACCGACGACGAAGAGACGACGATGCACAGCGCGTTGCGAGACATGATGCAGAACGAATAAGTATCGAATGCGAAACAGCAGCTGGCGAGGAAAAGAATGAACGCGACCAGAATGAAAAAGGAAAGAAGCAGTAAAGATAGAGAGGAAAAATGCCCGGAAACGTCATTTATTTGTGAACGAACGTTCGACGTTGTAGAAAGAAAAACGAATCTAGAGTTATTCCTCTCGAAGATTGCCAGCGAATGTTGCGAATAAAATCATACACAATGTAAGGGCTCGGTCAAATTTAATCGAGATGAGCTCGTGGGATCAGCAGAAATATTATATTATGTAATAGATAGTGCCCAAGTATCACTATATAACCGAATTGGGAGATGCGAATATGGAAACTGGAAATCGATAAGTGATTGAGAAATGTCATTGAACTGTGTTTCGATCGCACGCAAAAATCAAACGAGTTTATTTCTCGGACTTGAGGCGCAATTTCCAAAAAGATAAACCTCTCGAATGATTTTTAAGAAAATAACAATACTCGGCAAATGTCTTTTTCCAGTGAGAATGTCGTTGAACCGGGCTGAGATAATCAATTATCTCGTAATACGAGAGACTAGTTGGATAAAAATTGTCCTCAAAGTGTTTGTAAGGGAATTGATCAAACATTCGTTCTCATCAGACTCTAGTGATTAACCATTTTTGCTGATTTCATTTTCATTATTGACCAGCCGGATTGAGAATTTAAAAATAGATTAGCTTTGCGATGCGATAATAATAGAACGGTACAATACGACCAATTGGCTATTCAAATGGTCCAAAAAGATAAACGAGCCATCGAAAACCTAAGTGGACGGCTGGACGTATCAATGTGTAGGTATTCGAGAGAACCGAAGCCCAACGGGCATTGATTCGTTGGTGATGACATTACGAGCGATGAAAACTTGAAAAAAACACATTGGTCATTGTAATAATACTGCAATAATTGCACATACCGCAAAATTTTTTGGAACGTGTGTAATAATTACCGAGATATTCGCGTTACTCGGCGATATATACCTATACGTACATGGAGAAGACGTCAGTCAATTACGATAATTACCTCGGTATTTTTTTTCTTCTTTTTTGTGATTGAAAGGGAAGGAAAAAGAGAGCAAAATGCCTGGGAAACGTGTACGTGTGTATGTAATTGAAGACGTCCTACTCTTTTTAAAAAGCATTTAATAAATTTTGCCTTAATACGGTATACGTATACGACATACGTACGTTGGTTTTTGTTATTATACCACAATATAGACACGTTGTGTAAACGGTCAACTATGAAAATGAGCGTATGTGCCTTTTTTTTTTTTTTTTAATAAGTAGCGCTTCCACGAACAGTATACATATAGAGGAGATGTATGCAGTGTACGAGTGAATGAATTTATATGGGAATCGCGAATGACCGTGTCGAACGATAGACAAATTTTTTAAGCGTAATGCACCGACGTGCTTGCATTGTTTGTACACCTGCCGCATATTTTTAGCGAGTAATCGTTCTGCGTAGACGGCGTTGTTATCGAGAAGAAAACGATTAAAAGGCTTTGTGAAAAGATCGTTATGACGAGTCATTTCACCAATGTAAGTTGCGACGCTCGAAGGCTGGAACTGATTCCAGATAATTGAGGTGATTTTGGTCGCGAGCATGGCTCCCGTATAGAGGGATGTGCCGCGTTAAAAGGTTCCATACAGGTTGTGCGATTATTAGCGTTTCGTTGAACTTTTTGCATTCGAGGCAGCTTGTGAAAATCGGCTTAGTTGTGGAGAGCTTGAGTTCGAGTGTGAGTTGAAATGGTTTTTCGACGGAGGAGACCTGGAAAAGTGGAAATTTTAGCATGGAACCGGTCATTTTGGAACGAATTTTCAAAATTTCATAACCGGTTGGAATTGGTTTTCCATCTTGACCAAGTGGTTTACTCAAAAAATCGTTGATAATCGGCGCATTCGGATGTTATTTTTTGGTGAAATGGAATCATAAACGAGTTGAAACTAGTTCCGGTATCACAAATGGGCAATTTGTGAATTTTGAAAATCCATGTCCTATTGAAACCGGTTCTATCATTATTTTCAACTCGAAAATTTCTAGCAAAATTGAACCAAACGCCAAAAATTCGGTTTTAAAATTTTTTTTTAAAAAATTGTCAATTTTTAAAACTGGTTGAAATTGGTTTCCACGATCGTGTAACTGGTTTTTACGGACTGAAAAGTGATTTTGCCACCATAGAACATGAAATTCATTTCCATTGTACATTTTATCGAATAAAATCTTTCCAATTTCCATCATTTTGAGCAATATCAGCAAATTATAGCCGGTTTAAACCGGTTTTCCGACCCTGTATTATTGGCAGATTATCGGTCAATTTTAGTGTATTGCCTCGTGTTGAATCTGATTCTGAATTTTGACAAAGTTTTAAAAAATTCAAAACTAGTTGAAACCAGTTGCAGCGATCGTGTAACTGGTTTTCATTAGTTGAAAAGTGATTTCGCCGCCATACAACCTCAAATTATTCTCCATCGTATCTTTTTTCGAATAGAATAGCTTCGATTTTCTTCGTTTTGGTCAAAATAGAAATTTTAAAACCAGTTCAAACCGGTTTTCCAATTTGAAAATTTGTGACTTGGAGGCGAAATTTGGCGTATGACTCTATTTTGAATCCCCCTGTCGAAATTGATTAAAATCTACGAAATTTCACAACCAGTTGAAACCGGTTTCATATCACTTCATAACTGGTTCCAATCAACCCTATGGAAGAACGACCTTGATTTTCTTCTGAAAATTTCTCACCACTTCGAATCCTCGCCCTTCTTTACCTGTGCCTCGAATTAAAGAGCGGCTCACATGGCCAGTTGGCCACGAAAATGAATCTACGATGGAGGTGAAGGTCAGGGTACAAATGTCGTAGTAAAACGCGAGTCAAAAAATTCCGGTACCGTTATGAAAATATTTTTTCATCCGTTCGCTTCGTCATTCGAACATCACGATTTTGAAATTAGTTACAAAAATGACGTGTCTGGCGGAGTCTGTAGGGCAAGGCTATGCAAATGTATTTCGCCGGCTGCCTTAATTATTACGACGATGTATACGACTCGTAAGTAAGTGAATTTGCACCGTTGAACTACATTTCATTGCGTCTGACATCGATCATGGTCCGCTCTTTTTCGTATACAAATGTACCTAGTGCCTGCGAAGACAATAGAGTTGAAGGTTTGAAAAACCTCTGACGCGAATTTGACATGTTTGTCGGCTGGTGCGCGGCGACGCAACAACGTGACTGAGGGATTTTTCAACTTGTAAATTTGTTACGTTTAAGTCCAAGTGTACGTATTAGGTAAATGTGGGTGCATCTATTATGCGTACCTATATTTTGTATCCGCATCATGTTCGAACCATTCGTGCAAATATTTACCTCGATTTTTTCGTTCGTATTCGAAGAGACCCGAGATGTAGCACCTATAACATTGGGTTAATTTAGAGTATTATGTATATTACCTAATTTTTATTTTAATTTACTCGAATCTTCGTCAGAACGATCGACGATATAGTGGGAAAATACGTCGAAACGCAGGTAAAGGCGAAGGTACGCAGCGGTATCAATCAAATTGATAAATTAAATTGACTACTAGGTATTTTGGCGTTAATCACGAGTACACGAAGAATAACGAGAGTCGATTTTGTACTCTCTGTATAGTAGGACGATGCGCGGTGGCGAAGGCGGTCGCCGCGCCGCAGCCACAGTGCACAGTGGCGAGAAAAATGTAGGACGTTGTAGTACGTAGACCGAGTGTATTTGTGATTTAATAATGTAATTTCACGCCGAATCTGGTAAAGTTTTTTTTTTTTTTTTTTTTTTTCATTTAACTGTAAACTCGATAATGGAATATTGACGATATGGTATACAATATACGTATTACGTACGTACGTACGTACGAAGCAACATTTGTCTTTCGTATTATGTATGTATTCACTATTCACTCGCGGAGGAGGGAATCGTACCTGTAAGAATTTTGGTGCGATTTCTCGTCTGTTCGTTAACCTTAAACGAGCTGCAAGGACTATTAAAATGCGAAAAATACCCAGCGAACGATTAAAATCGTCTCGTTAATAGGTCAAGGAGGTAGTGATTATGTAAAATTTCAATGTAGGGTTGTAGTAAACGTATTCTAATTTTTTTTGTTTTTCGTTTTTTTTTCTACCTAGGTGGTTTTTGTACCGGATAGGGATAGTGGGTACGTTCCGGTGACGACGCAGCTCAGATCGAGACCGATATCGACTGCCGATCAACCAACTGCCGATTGGAGACTGCAGACGTTTGAAGGATGGGGCGACGCCAGAAGGCAAGGATTCAATAATACCAGAGTGCAACGTAAGTATATTTCCTATATTGCACGTACCGCATATATTAGGTAGTGTATCTCGAATGGTGTTAAACTTAGAATTCACCATTCTCAATCTGACAGGTTATAATTTTAAGAGGGAAACGACGAAGTAGGTGAATAGATAAGCGGGATATTATGATGAAGTTACCTTGGAGAAGGTTGCAGATTTCCAGTACGCACTCGTATCTTGATATCGTAGCACATCCTTCCTTAGTTGCACGATCCCCATTCCAGGATTTCCTGTCGTCGATTCGATCTTTTAAGTTTTTCTTAATCGAATAATGGAATATGGATTAGATCGAGCTGTGGCCTCCGATGTTTGGATTGTTCGACACGCGAACTGCTTCCTAGTGATGGTTTTGAGGGTTGAGGGAAGGTCGAGTGCAAAAGTCAAGTGCTAAATGCAAAGTTGAAAATTATCTGGCCGATGATTAGTCATCATCATCAGGCAAATATTGCGTATAGCTGTGAAGGAGGAGGCTTCTAGATGTATACCCATTTTTTGGTGCTTTGCAAGTTGCAACATTTATCTTTATATTTTATTAGAGTTTTGCGTTTCGAAGCCAGCCAATAACTCGAGAATTATTGAACTGGTTCAAACCCATGTTATCCATGCCGTCCAATTCTGAAAAAACTAAAAAAAAAATTTTTAAAATCGAAATACCTATTTCAAAAGATTAAGCATAAAAAATTGATTGCCTAAATAGTTGAGAAAAATCGAGTCGAGAAATTAAAAATTGAAAAAAATCAAGTTCGAGATTGAAAAATTGAAAAAATAAAAAAATCGAGGCACCTACTTAATCAAATAATTGAAAAAAAAAATTTTAAATAAAAATGAAAAAAATGAAAGAAAAAATTGTGAAAAAAATTACAAATTAATAAAGGCAATTGAAGGATTGAAAAAAAAACTATCAAATCTTTTAGAAATTTTGCTCAAATTATTATTTTCAGTGATTTTCTTTAGTTGCCAATTTTTTTTTCTGATTTTCGCCATTTTTGTAGTAGTGTGATTGGAGAAAGGGAGGGGAGATGTCGACAAACGGCTCTGGAATTTTTTCGTGACCTGTAGCCCCTTCATCTGCAGTTGAAAAACACTCGAACCACGAAAAGTAGATGAAAAACAAGGTCAAAAGTGATCGATCTACTTCTGCTTACGTGGTATGTAGATGTACTCGAGTGAACGAAAAATTACTGATTTAAGAGGAGCACTAACGGAATAGCTGAACTTACGTATTCGTGTATACTCGACTGCCCTGCTGATGCTTGTAAAGATGACAAATTTTGATTAACGTAACCTACACGAGCGATGTTTTGGCTCGAGAGATTTGGTACACAGTGAGACGGGGTTACGTGTTCGTGTGTCGTGAACCTATCTATGCAACGTTTGTACGACGTACGTCGTAATTCATAGAGAATGTCAATGTCATGTACGATATCCATCGGAGTGAGATACTGAAAACGGTGATGAAATTAGCGTTGCTCTGTTTATCACAGCCTTTGACGCTGGCGTCTGGCTCTGGGCAGTTGGGCACACACGCATCGCGTCGTTACGACATTTTGATCGTACAAATACGATAAGAGTACAGTTTGGAAGATTAGTTGGAATTTTTATGCGTTTTGTTACGTTTGCAGATATCGAAGCCGAATGTCAAGACGACTATATGAAAATACGTATCGGATTCAACGGCTCGTTCGGCGGATTGTTGTACTCGTCGGGGTACTCTTACGATCCGGATTGCGTGTACATCAACGGCACCGGACGAGATTATTACGAATTTTATATCCAGCTTAATCGATGCGGCACGTTGGGTAAAAACTCGAGGCAGGAGGATGCGCGAAAGAATCCGGCGGTAAGTGAATCAAAAACAATATGATATATCATTTCGTGTACATACGTATCTTTCAATTATAAAGATGAAAAACTCCTTCGATTAAGGCGGAGGTGGAGAGAGCGGGTGTGTATATGAGACGATTACGCGAAACTGGAAGGAATTTTACACGTCATTCGATGTAGGTAGTACCATGTGCTGCGATGATGAAAAAAAGGCTATTGTATTGTGTAGTACGCGGACGAGCTATTACGAACGTACAGAGCGTCTCTAATAAAATATATATTTGGCGAATTCTTACATCGTTTCGGTATGTATACGTACGTACGTATTCGTATATACGTAATATGTAACGACAATAATGAAAACAATAATACACACCACATACAGTACTGTATGAAGTATAAGAAGATGAAGAGAAATGTGACGACGAGCGTGGCGATGGCGGCGGCTGCGGCACACAGGCGAGAATGAGATGGTTCATTTTCCGAACAGTAGGTCTCATCTTGTATATAGTTCGCAATAGGACAAATGGAATATCGAATAACGGGAATCTCTTTACCAGCTACACAATTAAGAAAACTGTTTTAACATTGACGCTTCTTCTCTTATTCTTGATAATGGCAACTCCGTCTTACAGTACTCAACTCACTTCACGCCTACTACACCATCGCGCGCCGTGCTCGACAACTTTGTTGTTTGAAGAGAGACGAATAGACGTACAAATATACGAATGTTTTTATTGCGCGTTTGAGGTTTTGTACGTACTATACATTATACGTGGGGATACGGCTGTCGTCTACGCTCACTCGATGACATTATGGCGTGACTTGAGAGGGTTTTCGGTAATGATTTGAACTTTGAAGTACGTAAGAATGTAGGAATTTTTAGAGAATTTTTGTCGCTCGAATTTCTTGGGATTTTTTTTGGTAGCTTAGAGAGGAGAGAGGGGATAACCGAAGTAGAAAAGTTGATTTTCTGTGAGATCGCAAGCTTGAAGTGTTGAAAATTATGAAATTTTTCTTAAAAATCAAAAAAATTTAAACAAATTGAAGTTTTAATGATGCGAAAACTGGAAAATTATAGAAAAATATACACCAAGAATGCTGATAAGAAAGTTGGAATTGAAAAATTTAAATTGAAAAAAAAAAAGAAAAATCTGAAAAAATAGATAGGCATACCTAACTATGAAAATGTTGATAATTATATTAAAAAAATGAAAAATTGAAAGAAAAAATTTTAAATAAAAAAAAAAGAATCTTGGTAAATTTAAAATTACAAATAACGTGAATTTATAAAAAAAAATCAAAATCAAAAAATGCTCCATTTTCCAATTCTTAAAATTTTTTAATTTTTTCAATTTTTTTCAATCTCTTAATTTTTTTGAATTTTTTTATGTTCATAATTTTTTTAAATCTCAATAGTCGTTGTTGTTATTGTTTCAATTCAGAATATTCAATTTTGGGGAAATTTTCAATTTTCTTTTGGAATTTGAGTTTTTTTTTTTTTATTCATCAGATTTCGAATTCTTGTAAGATTTGGTCTTAAAAAATTCCTTTTTTCAGTTTTGAGCGAAAAGCTCGATTGAATGGTCTAAATCGGGGTAGTTTCAGCTCCTGAACTCGAATCCGTGATGATTTTTTTCATTTGACCATTTTTGGTACTTTGGGTGAAAAATTATACGTTTTCGGGAAATCTTTGAAATTGTATAAATCGAGAATGATAGAAAACGTCACCTCAATTTTTTAATATATTAACCAGCATACTTATGTATAGTGGTACTTTAGGTAATTTTTCAGAATTTTCGAAAGCGTCTCATGATAAAAAAATTTCATTTTTCAACTTTTCTAGCTGATTTTTGGGATTATTAAAAGTGGCAACACTGATTTCCAAAAAATCTCCAAAAAGCTTATTGAATATCCTACACGTTTGAATAAGTTCCAACTGTCTACCATAAACGGTTATCGAGTTATCCACGCTCGAAGTTTACTTTAGCATAGTCCAACTTTTTCTCAAAACTTTCACTCCTCATGGCTGCCCTCCAAAATCACATAGGAAGCTGCGGTTTGCGGCATTCGTCATCTCTCATCGAAGTCTACTCACATAAAAAAAAATGAAAAAAATTCGAAGATCCCCCCTCCCCCCACCACTTTGCGTACGATTTGACATAGAATGGCCCTGTAGAAAAATGAAAATTATAAAAAAATGAGAAAATGTTGATAAAATGCAACGTGAAAATGAAAAAAAAAATTGATTTTTTTCATTCATTTTCTGAGCCAGGCACAGGTACTAACAGTAACTAGGGAAGTACCCAAACTGACGCTAAAATTTTTCGACCAAACCAAAACGAATCGATGGAGGAAGTAAAAGTAACCCCAGAACCAAAATTTCAGGTGCTAAGCTGCACCCTCTGATTTTTGAGGAATTTTCGAAAATCGAATTCGGACCAGAAAATTTTACATAATTGAGCCAGAGGTCTGAAATTCAGTTTACCATTATTTGGCCCAAATTCGATTTTCAAAAATTCCTCAAAAATCAGGGGGTGCAGCTTAGCACCTGAAATTTTGGTTCTGAGGTTACTTTCACCTCGATTCTCTATCGATTTGTTTTGGTTTAGTCGAAAAATTTTAGTGTCAGCTCGGATACTTCCCTTGTAAGCTTATGGGGACATTAAAACGTGTTTCTGAAGTTGAAAAAATTCGAAGAAATATTGGAAAAATGCAATGAGCACATCAGAATGAGAAAAATTTCGATGTTGCAATTTCCAAAAATTCAAATAATCAACACTACCAATCAAAATATTGAAATTGAAAAAAAAATTGAAAGTCGCGTCCTGAAAGATAATAGAAAATTGTAATAAAAAAAGATGAAAAAAATTGCAAAACAGATGAATTGATGTAAAGAAAATGAAATTGAGATGAAAAGAAAACATAAAGATTAGAAAATACACGAATGGATTTGGGATTTTCTTCTAAAAATATGAAATATGAAAAAAAAAAGTTTAAAAATATTGTAAAATTTAAAAATTGAAAAATTTTCGGAAATTGAAAAAAATTTATAAATGAAAACAACTGAAAGGAGGGGGAAAAAGTATAACTGTTTCATGAAAGTAATAAAAGAAATGAAATAAAAAAAAAAAAAAAATGAAAATAAGAGGATTAGGTATCATTTAAAAAAATTGAAAAAACATTTTTCAAGTTGATTTTTTTCAAAAAGTTGAAATTAAAAGAAAATAAAAAAATAGAAAAGAGCTGAAAAAGTTGATCGTGAAGATGTGAAAATTTTCAAAAAATTGTGAAAATTACAATGCAATTGTTGAATTTTGAAAAAATTGGGAGGAATTTTTATAAAAATCTCAAAAATTTGAAACCTATATCGTAGACCTAGAATTTTTTTTTTTCAAGTTGAAAAATGATTTGAAAAAAAAAAAAAAAAAAAAAAACTGTAAAAGCCAAACGCGATCTTTGCATTTTTTTCAGTTACCTACTTACTTTCTTAAGAGTAATTTTCACAATTTCCCAATTTGTAATTTTTTTTTACTGCTTTATTCAAAGACTTCTACGTCCTATAGCCTTCATCAAGATTGCTTTACAACGTCTAATATTATGCTCGCATTACTTGTACAACATACTACCTACATAAGCTGTAAGTGTACTCGTATGAGCGTGCAAATTATTGACGAAATCTACATATATTATGTATACGTTTATTACACATGATGTCATATTTTTTACGATCTCGGTCGATGATAAAGAAGCTACTGCGTCGGGGTAGTTATTATAAAGAGAGATTTTAATATCGACGGTATAATATACCTACGTATGCTCGTTCTCTGATGATGCGCCGCAAACCGCCTTGCGGTAATCATTTACTCATAAGTACCTGCCTATTCTCGAGATATGTACTAGATACATTACGTCTACATACCCGCTACCCAGCCACAGTACGAACGAATGAGCTGAAATAGGAAAAGGAATAAAGAAGGGGTTTGGTATTCGTGCGACGTAATGGTGTCCGGCAAATTTAACGCCGCGCGCCGAGGAATTAATTCATCAACGAGAACCAATTAATAAGCGAGTTGTGAAATGTTTTTAGCGATGTCGGTTACGCGCTTTAGTCATTAAGTAGGTATGTGTGTTAGAATTGGATATTCGCATGGTTGAATTTGCTTACACTCGTAAAAAGAGAAATAACCAGCTATGGTTCTCTTGGCTAATTTAATTTTATGTAGTGGTACGCGAGAGACTGGCTGGCTGGCGGAGGGCGCAACAGGTGCGAGAGGACGGAAACGGGTTAATTAATCAAAATACTATTACAAGTTGTTACGAAATGGGTTAAGGGTATGCTGGTTTGGGAAACAAAACGATTCGGTTTTATTTCGAGAAAATATTTCAATCGCCAATCTCCACGAAGGAAGCCACCTTCGTCAGAATATCGGAAACTCGAAAAGTGCAAAGAGGACCGCACGAAAGAATGACTGAAGACATACGAGAGCAGCACCCAAAGTACTACGTAGGTATACTCGTATATTTGAACGCAGCAGCTGATTCATTTGTGCACACAATGCCACCTCGCGTGGAACATGTTTACGCGGCGAGAAAATTTCCAAGACGTGTCCTAACGGTCCACCCATCGTTATTTTTTCGATTCACGATCGCACACCACGATGATCAAGATCATGCCACAGCGACAAAAGGCCATCGCGCCGATCTAGGTGCAAATTGGAATTTTTAATCAACGACTCTCGACTCAATAAAAATATCAAATCAAAGTCGAGCTGATTCTCATTAATTCGAGAACTTGGCTTCGCCGATTGTCACTATTGTTTCGGAAGTAGGCTCATCCAGGCTGGACGATTGGCGATTATTAGTTACGAATGCGATTTGACCAAAGATGAGATTTCCACTCGCCTGTACCGAGAGGTAATTAGAGGAGAAGAAACGAAGTAGGTAATTGTCGTCGTATCGTCGGCCATTTATTAAATCATCTGAGCTGAAAATTTATCCGTTCGAGTGGCATTTTCGAGGTAACTCGGTCGTCTGGCTGTTGGTAATTTTGTAAAAACCAACCCACACACTATCGTTCGAAGGATGATGAAAAAAAAAATTGAACGTCGCATGGGAAACGGGTCATAGTGTACCGTTCGCCAAGCCTCGTCCCTTCGAAGTGATACATTTACGTATAGCGTAGGTACCTACTACGTGAAATACACGACGATCGGTGCATTTTTCAATAAACCAAATCCGACATCGTACACCGGTGAACTTTCCCACAGAATTAATCGATTCGATCGAGCCATATGTGCGGTATATATGTATGTATGGACACGACGGACGATGATACTGGCAACAAAATATCAATAATAAATAAATATAGTCTCGTATGAAGTGGAACCAGTTTCAAGTGTAAATGAAAACTCATCTATAACAATCACTTAACCTATCTGCGGCTGTATGGGTTTTTCAATCATATTTCTCATCGAGCCATTATCGATTGCACTCGTCCAAATGGTCAGACTATTCACCCATCTTACATGTACCCATTCGCGAAACTCTATTGTGGAAATGGAGGGAAAAATTGAAAATTCTTCATCTTATACGTCGCGTCGAAGGATTATCCGCAGCCTATAGTGTACACGATGAAGATCGTTACAGAAGATTTTAATTGGATCTGCTCGGTCGTGTTTCAAGTTCAATTATCAAAACAATCGCATACAGTGGCCAGTTTTGTAATGTTTTCTGTATTTCCAAACCAGACCACGAAATTGGTAACAGTGTCGGTGTTTTGTTATGTTGTTGTTTTTTTCCGAACACTCGCCATGGCATAAGGTCTCGGACAACTTTCCCTCGATTGGCCATCCATATATTGTAGGTTAGCCAACGTCTGGTCGTATTTGCATTTTTCACCATGCTAAGGTGCTCGCTGCTCGCATAGTACACTACACGTACTTACGTGTTACACAAAAAACATATACGAGATAACGTGGTCGTAATTAAGGATCTGGTGAGAATGGCTGGCAGGCCACGAAGACGTGACAACCGGCGAAGGAAAAAAATTCAAATTATATTCGCCATTTATACCATAGCGAATGTAATGAAGAAGCTACTACCTATACGTATATACATATAAGTTCTCAACGTATAGGTTTAGGTATATCTATGTATACGTCGTCGTATACGATATTATTGCGACGCGTTTTATTATATTATCATATTATTTTTATACACATACACACGTCCTTTCGCGAACGAGCGATAATTTACGTAACGAATTTTAATTTCTATATCGACGCGATACCTATACTCGCCGCCTTATATTCATTCAGTCAGATCGCAGTACCAGGCAAAGGTGAAAAAAAAAACCATCATCGGCCGAATTGAGTACACATGCGTTGGGCCACAGCTCGGGTGCGTATTGTAGTAGATATAGGCGATTTTCATCGCGCAGACGTGCGTAATAGGCGATGAAAAGAATGCGACGACTGATGAGTTTGATCTACATTTTGCACCCGAGCTAAACCGATGCCATTGATGAGGAATCAACGCGCTAAATTGATCGAAGAGTAGCAGTTTCAAAGGCATTTAGTGTAGGTATACCCAGAAGTGTCTCGCATCTCGTGTACGCGAGTAAAAGTCAAATTGACATCGGGCCGAGATGTGAGTGAAAATTACGCGGGTTATGCAGCTCGGCTCTCGGATGCATCGACCAACGCCAAGAATTTGTGTCAGCAGGTTCGATCGGTGGTGAAAGACAATAGAGGAAATAGCCGCCGATCTGAGTGTAATTTTATGAAGGAGAGGGAAGGAGATTGAACAATTATTACGTTCTCCTCAAGTTCATCTGAACAACTGAATTTTCTACCTTGATATCAAATTTTTGTAATTTTCATTTTTTTCCGAAAATTTTTTTACTTTTGAAATGTTTTTGCAGAATTGGAATTTTGTAAAATTGGTAAAACTAGTGAAATCGGTGAAATTGGTAAATTTCGTAAAATTGATTATTTTATAAAAATTGATTATTTTATAAAAATTGGCGAAGTTCGCCAAATGGGTAAATTTTGAAAATCCGCAAATTTGGGTGAAATTAGTAAAATTGGCGAATATGGAAAACTTGGTGATTTAAAAAATTTTACAAATATTGTAAAATTGATGAATTTTGTAAAATTGAGGAATTCAGTGAAATTGACAAATTTTGTAAAGTTAATGAAATTAGTAAAATTGGTGAATTCAGTAAAATTGACGCATTTCTCAAAATTGGAAATTTTATGCAAATTGGTAAATTTTGTATGATTGGTGAAATTCACAAACTTTCAATCATTGATGAATTTTGTGAAATTAACCAATTTTGTGAAGTTAGTGAAATTAGTAAAATTTGTAATTTTTTGTAAATTGATGAATTTAGTAAAATTGACGTATTTCTCAAAATTGGCAATTTTTGGTAAGTTTGGTAAATTTTGTAAAATTGGTGTGTAAAATTGACGAATTCAGTAAAATTGACCAATTTTGTAAAGTTGGTAAAATTAGTAAAATTAGTAAAATTGG
>FIZT01056549.1:0-12462 GCA_900065295.1 Paracoccus marginatus
TTTTTTGGGTTTTCTCATGGAATGGCACCAATCTAGGGGGGGGGGGGTCCCGGAAAAATTTCGATTTTTTTTTTTTTTCCATAAAGTATAACTGAGGACTACCCTAAGGGCCACCCTAGGGTTGGCGTATGAGGTGGATCAATTTTATCGTGCTTTTCTTCACTTTTTTAACGTAAGGTATGATTTTTTTCCAAACTGACCACTCCTTACATTTACTTGACCATTACTGAATGAAAAAAAATGAGATATACGTACGTAGGTAGTCGTATTTTTTTATAACGTTAACCCTATAATTATACCTTTTTCTGTTGAATTTTTACAGAAGCGTTAAAAAACCAGTGGTCTCGATTACGCCGCAACCTAGTCCGAAACCACGTATCAAAAGTACCATCAACGACGAATGTATGTGCAGTTCGCCGACCTCCGCCAACGTGCCATCATCGCCTTCACCATCACGACGAAGCCTACAAACGATCGGTGCCGGCGATAGAAAATTATCCGGCGATTCGTTAGACGTTTCTTTACTACGTACGCCTAGTCAATCGGTGAATTCGACGTTACGTAAAAAGAAACCTCCGCCGCCGCCTCCACCCGTTGCCGCAAAGTCGCCGAATAATAATGTGAGTATGGCTATGTGCATTGTATTGTACTCGTAATGGTATAATAACGCGTGATGATTTCTATCATCTACCTATCGGTACCTTAGCGAACAGAGAGAGACGTTGGCGGTGTCGTTAATATATCGAAATAAATACCTTGCGCTATCGATACAGCGAACAGCGATCCTTCTCACGTTGAAGGCGATAGTTGGCTAAATTATTGCGATCGTTCGCTAATTCGTTTTGTTTCGTGGAGGGGGAGGCAGTCTTAAGAAGGTGGTATCGTCGTGACCGGTATGGGTAACCTGAATAATTGACTCGAATCTTGCGTGGTTGACGTGAATTAATCGACTCGAGCGATGATGAAATTACAAATTACTCGAGTTGTTATTCTTACATATGCCTAGCGATAAGATAAAGCCGGGCTTGTTGTTACAAAATTTTGAAATATTTGATGATACTTACGTAGTAACTCGATGATGGAAATTTTGAGTATTTTTGAATCGCGTTTTCTATAATCGATATTTTTTAAATTTCAGACCAGTCCGAATGTAGTCCAAAGCCAAGACCAAACCAATCAAATTAACGGTTAGTAAATTTCCGATGTGGAAAAAAAATTGAAAATAACGACGTTAGATCTGTACAATTTGATTTTGAATTTTACAGCCGTACCAGCTCGTCCAAAATCAGTCGCCAGTCCTTGGAAAAATAAAAAAGGTCCGGCTCCAGCTCGACCGATCCCCATTCGTAGACCGGTCAAGGAAATGCCATTAGAAGATATCAAAACCGAACTATCCGACATTGAAGTCAGGCAGCAGGAGCTCGAAAGACAAGGCAAACACCTCGAACAAATGATTCGCGATCAAAATACAGTGAATTCCGATCGTAAGTACCGTGTACTTGAATCGAGCCCCGACGTTTGGCCCGATTACCATTTTGTTTCTTTATTAATCGATGGTCGACGTATGTACTATAAAATTGGCAACTCGCTTTGGATCTATTTTTGGTGGCTAGTTTGGTCGACGCTTCTAATAATTGATACGAAACGTGTTACAGATGCAGAAGATTCGTCGTCAAACGAAGAATTAGTGTTGCAGCTATTCGAACTAGTCAATGAAAAGAACGAATTGCTTAGAAGGCATTCCGAATTGATGTATATGTGAGTGTTCTCGCGAGTATGATTTTCTTCCCCGTTCAAGGGCGTAGCCAGCGAGTGGGCCGGGGGCCAGCCCCCCTCCAGAAAATTGCTCGGCCTCCAACTGCCCCCCCCCCCTAAAAAAATTGAAAAAAATTCGTAATTATTGGCTAAAAATTTACAGTATGGAGTAAGAAAAATTCCTTCGCAGAAGCCGTTCTGAATTCAGTCTCTACCTAACCAAAAAATCTTCAACTCGTTGAATTTCAGCCTTTGTAGGGTAGTCGAGCTAGTTGTCATCTATTCTCTTTCCCCCACTTCAAAACTTCCGAATTCCAATGATTTTATTATTACCTACAAAAAATTTTGATTTACTGACTCATGTTTTTTGTAATATTGTAAAAACACCCTCCAAGCCACTTTCTGCCACGCCACCAACCAACACTCCCACATACTTTTTTTATCAGTGGCGTACACTTTTTTTGAGTCCCCCTATTTTTTAAGGCCCCAATTCGGCCCCCTATTTGAAAATTTCTGGCTACATCCACGGTCTCCAATCTTGATAAGCCACTCTCGTCCTATTCCTCCCTCCTTTAGTCTTCTGTCTTCGTTGCCAAGACAGGGTGGTTACTGGGTACGTCTACGTACGCGCTATTTGACACTAGATTTTTCCACGTTTACAAAAACATGGCCGTAGAATGTGAAATGAATAAACGCGTAAAGTCTCATCAACAGACGCACGCCGCTACAGATGAAATTAATTGAAGCGCCAACTCGATTCTGATTTACACTTTGCACTTCGGCAAAAGTAATAAGATATTTATGTAAACTACAGAATACCATACCTAGGTACACTGCGCACATTGGCTGGTTAGTATTAGCTACTTCGGTTAGCCTTAGCCTTCCCTTCCTTTCGGCTGCGCTACCTTCTTGCCCTGCTGCTGCGCTGGCTATTTCGTTCGAACCGAATCAAAAGATATTCTAATGAGTTGGCCGACAGTTAACTGGATGTTGGCGATGATCAAAGAGCGAGACCGACCCTGCGCTGTCCAATTCATCGAGCGCGCGGAGACACTGCATTAAACTATCCAACACATTTTCAAAACCGGCAACCTAACGCAACGTGTAGTCTTCGTTGTCGTTTCTTCTTCTTCTTCTTCTTTTTTCAACTCTTTTTAATACGAGATAAAATACGGAATGTCGCTACCGAGCTACGCGCCGCCGTCGCAGCCAACTATTACTTTTTAAGATTTCATATTTTAGGGCTGATTTTTCTCCGTCTCTCTTCTTCTTTTTCTCGTCTTATCTATTTTATTCTATTCTATTCCATTTTTTTTTCCTATCTATACGATACACAAAAAACAAGTCATCGATGGCGCGGTGCAACGTTCTGCCATGCCATACCAACTCCTCAGTTATGGCTAGTTAACTTATTTATACGTAATATCTAATATGCATACACATTGGAACAGGAATAGGCTGTACGTGCAACGTGCATATAGGTGAGGTGTTAGTGCACGAGGACATTGCCGCAGTACATCTGCATACTACTACAGCTACTGCTACTACTACTACTACTACAACCTGCAACGTCATATTTATGTATATTATTTGACAGGAATACGCGGCGCGACGTATATATCTACGTTTATTTAATTGTAGGTATCTAGAGATATCGAATTATCAATCAAGTGAGCATTAAATTCCTGATGGGGCATTCGTTGAGTTTGGTGTAGTCCGAGTATACGAGACATGCATAAACAGGTACATATTTTGGAGAACGTGAACTTCTCTACGATAGCTTGATAGCTATGCAGTTATTCAAATATCAAGTACGAATAACCGAATAGGTACCTATATAATATACAGTACCCACCTACACCGACTATAGGTATACAAGTTACGCTGCGGTACATTAACAGGGTTGTTTTTATGAAAGGTTTTCCATTTTTTCTACCCCCCCCCCCCCCCCCCCCCCCCCCGAAAGTTTTTCCTTTTTTTTTCCCCCCCCCCCCCCCAACCCATGAATTAGATTAGTGCCGCTGTGACCTTGAAAAAAAGTCAACAAACGTTTTCAGCTCGATCAGTGTACACAGCTTGGTTGAGCTGGAACGAAAAGAATCTTTGGCTCCGCGTGAGCTCGCGAAGATGGGTGTCGCTGTCAAGACACCCCCCCCCCTCTCACCACCGATTGTCGAAATGTAAATGGAGTTAAGGTCTTCTTGGACAGTGCCCGAAACGAAGATTCTAATAGGTACATTCGGAGTAAAATTACAAAATTTTCATTTTTGAAAATCATTCGCGCTTTCACCACTGCGCCTATAATAAAATATTTCAAAAACTGTCATGTATGTACTTCGAATTTAGGAGTTCCATCGGATGGCATTTAGGCCTACAGAGGATCGGATTCATCTAACGAAACGTATAGTGGAGTCAGGAACTCGGTAGCGATGAGATGTTTCGACCGCGTCAAGACACCTCGCCTTTCTCACCAACGCACGTGGCAAACATCCGCTTTCTCGCGCAGAAGCTGGGACAAATATTACGTATCAATGAAACTGAAAATTTTCACGGATTGTGGCATCCGTCTTCCCCCACCCAAAGACTACCCTAATGTACACTTGTACCGAAATTACATCACATCGATCGCTTCATTTACTCGCGAATAAAATGATTACATATAATTGAACGGAATGAGATTAGCCAACCACAAGAAATTGATTCGATTATTAGGTAGGGTATCGCGAGAGATGATACGTCGCGTCGTAATTTCGTTAAGCAAATAAAGAAAGGAAAAGAGAAACAGAAGGAGGAAAAAGTGCGCAATAAACGACAAACAACGATAATACGCGCAAGTAAGTAATTCGAGTGTAAATTGCGAACGATCGAAGCGAATGCAGTCGAACGTCGTAAAGACTCACAAAGAGGGTTACGAATCATCTGACGACCTAAGTAAGCATACGATATTATTGGCAAAATTTGCTCGGTGTATTGCTAAATATACGTGGTGCAGTTCTCGCAGGATGACTACATCCGCATTAATGATCAACCAAAACCTCGATATTCCAACGACAGCAAACGACTTCAAAAGACGATGGCATTAGATTTAAGTATTTTCATTTTTTTTTTCGTGTGAGAAACCGAAATTTAGAGAAAAGATTTTCTTCTAATATACGTAGGTATAGACGGGCACCATACTACATTATATTGTAATATGTACATATTAGCTACCTGTATATCGTACCTATACAATTTATACATATTTGGTGTTGTTCGATTTAAACCACCCCCATCCCATTTTCGCAATTGTCCGGAATTTCATCGCAGCCTGGATGGTATTTCAGTCTTCATTTCTTATTGAACGATTGGTTGTTGATTTTTACGCGCGATTAAATTTGCACCAAAGACAATATACCCAATACCTATCCATCCGTTCCCGTATCTCTGTTCATTCGCATGGGTATTAGATCTAGGTATACATATGTACCGAAACATACATCGTATAAGTATGCTGGGTAAGGTATCCGCTAACACCGAAGTAAGCCCTTAACCTCGCATCTACACATGTACCTTTACCATAGATACGTTTACCGACGCATGAGCATATGTGTACGCATTTCGCTTTCATTTATTAGTATAAGAGAAGCGAATATCTAGCGTATACAAGTTCTGAACATTGATAGCGAATCCTGCGGCCCTCTTTCGCGTGTACCAGCACCAGCACGCCAACACAGTTGTGAACGCAATTTGCGATGATGCGATACTTACAAAGTATCCATCAAGATCATCCTTCGCGATGCGTACACGCTTCGTTACACCATCATACCTTCATATACCGAGATACTGATACCGCACCATGCGTACACGTAGGTATACCTCAGTCAGTCAGTCGAGGTATCGTCGGAAAACGTTCATCTGCAGCGAGAGCTAAATTAGTTATACCTTGGCGCGCATACAAACGTCGCTATAATATAGGCTTTGCCGGCACTTTTGCTCGCCTACCTCTGCTCATACCTAGATTGGTACACCTGCACCCTCACGCCACGCTGTACGCTATTTATTCACAAATTCTCGCCAACGCAACAATTGTAGCGCATCGGTCAAGCCGAAAATTTGAGCAGTAGAGTGTAAACAGCGATGCTGCTTCGGCAGTCAACAGGCATTTGAAGTGAGTGCGAGCGCAGACCTCATCCTTTTATCTTTTTCTCTTTTCTTTTTCAGAGGACCCCAGTGCAATCTTCAAGCGAGGCTAGTTCATTACACAATAATACATATACAAATTCTCCAAGTCAAGTTCTACCCACCTACCTACCATTTGGTTTATAAATACTTACAAATAGGGGAAGCCCGACAAACAATATAAATCAGCAATTCAGCACAGTGGCGGAGAGTTTCGTGTCACGCATGTCACCAATGTAACATGTGGAATTTTCTTGTGACATGCAGAAGTTTTTGCGACATGACGAAAATTTGTGGAAAAAATACTGTTAATACATTTTTTTTTACAGCCAAAATTGTTATTTTTTCAAAAAAAATTCTAAAAATTTTTGCCCTTGCTTCGCTCTGGCATAATTTCTTTCCTATTTTTTGAATTCTAATTTTACTTTAGATATATCAAAAATTTACAAAAAATTGTCTACTCCAAAATAACCTTTCAATTCAGAATTGAAATTTTTCTCAAAACTTTCACTTACCCTCGCTTCGCTCGGGTTATATCACCTGCTTCATTTTTGGAATTGTATTTGATTTTGGCACAAAAAACAAAAAAATTTACCCTTCCGACTTATAAGTCGCAATCTTGATCCATGGCTGGGTTTACCCACAAGAGTAAACATTATTTCAAAAATGGTCCGCTGGTGCTCAACCTTTCCCCCACCCCCAGGAAAAAAATTTGGTGACATGTGGAAAAAATCCAAGTCTCCGCCCTTGATTCAGCATGACAAAATACAAAGTTTCACAGAAATGATAACGTTTTAGCTAAACCGAACCTATATTCAAGGGTACATACATACGTAATCGCAATTTTGCGCATAATTTCAGCAATAATAATGCACTGTCTCGTTGTTGCTGGTGATGGCGTAAAAAAACATCGCATAATAATTTTCATGTCTAATTTACCATTAACTAGCGAGTAGGTAGCTGGCTAGCTGCTCATTCCGAAACGGTAGCGATCTGCATTAGCGACAGTCCATGTGCGCGAGAAACCTTTAAAATCACCGCAACGTCGTGTTGCGTGCCCGCATTCGTGCGCGTTGCATGGCACTCGCGCCCCTCGTCCCCATCCAAGCTCAACTTCACGTTGTCTTCGTCTTCGGCACACACTTGAAAGTATTCGCTGATGGTGTTCAATTTTCACTTTTTATATTTCACGTCTACATTTCGTTTACGCGCACGTAATACGTATGTATAGTATTTTGGATTCCTCTTCCCCTCCTTCCACAACGCAAGGGGACGAGTTGCGATATATTTTTACACTTTGATAGTGCACTCCTTACTCAGATTTATTAGGATTACAAAGTGACATGACATGGCATGGCATACCTAACCTACTGCAGGTATATAAAAAGTATAGGGCTGTTAAAGGTACTGCGTGTTGCATAGTCTTACGTCATGATTTGTGTTCAGACTGTTATCTCGCTGGGAGGCAAACATACTGATAAAGCGTAGAATTCGTTTTTTTAGGTTTTGAATGAAATTAACTGAAATTAATGAATTACTTCCATTTGATTTATGAATTTCTTCAAAAAATTAAGCATTCTGGACTGTTACATCTTAATTTACAAAACTGAAAATAGCCTCCCAACGAGATAAGAACATGAACATCACCAGATAAGAATGTGTGACGTCACTTATGACATCAATTTCAACAGCCCTATTGCACACATACGTCATAAAATCAAAGATCCGAGCATTGAAAAAAAGCAAACTAGGTAGGTATAATATTGAAAATAATGCCATATACAATATACTACATCCGATACTACAAAATAAAATAGGTACCTAATAGCTAAGATTAAAAAATCACACAGAATGGCTGTCACCAGTTATACCCATTATAAGGTACTGTAATAGCGGATGTACACATAGATAGTGTATAAGTGTATACTAGTACAGTACATTATTTATCTACCTTACCTAGTATATGTATGCGTATTGCGTACGAATAGTTGACAAATGAAATTGTATCGTATCAAGTCAAGTTAAGCGACGTGATTTTAATTGCGTTACGCGCGTACACACGCTCGGGTTCTAATTTCACTAACCACGCGCGAGTAATTCTAAGCCAATGGCCACGTGTGAAACGTGCGCCTTTCTACGTATAATCAGAAAATCAAATAAAGTAAGCACATTACGTATGTATGGTAACAACAGCATACCGAACGCAACGCACGCCTCATTACCTCTTCCAGTTACATTCGCCAATCCGCTCCTTTATATACTTAATATGCATTCGCTTATACACTCGAGCATTTGCTCCCCAGCAAGTGCTCAACTTTTAACGTTTTCATTGACTTACCACTACTTATTATGGTCGATTAGTCGAAACTCGGAAGCGGCTTGAGCATATTTATGTGACACCTAGCGTTGCGTACCTACTCGCAAAGGTCTAGGTATGCAACCATGGACGTAGGCTAAAGGTAAGGTACCCGGACCTTACGACTTTCACGACATATGTCTAATGTCTATGTAGTATATGTAATGTACCCATACCCAGGGTTTCAAGATCCGAATGGAAACCGTTCTTTTTGGTTCTTGGTTCTTGGTTCCTTTCGGTTCTTAGTGTTCGTTTCTCAGCATCAGTTCTTCAAAATTCGTTTCTCAGTTTCGGTTCTCGGTTTCGGTTCTTCAAAATTTTGTTTTCAGTTTCGGTTCTTAAAAACCATTTTTGAGAACCGTTCTTGGGTTTTTTTTTTTTGAATGAGTTTGAAGTGGTAAGGACAAGTGATTCTTGTTTCATTCAACTTCGTTATGCTTACAATTTGCTTTTAAATAATTATTTGGTGAAAGTGATGGTGAAATATGCAATTAAATTAAACTAAAGAAATGACATTTCTCAAGAACCGAACGGAAACGGAATAATTCGATTCTCGGTTTTTGGTTCCTTTCGGTTCTTCAAAATTTGGTTATCTAATTTGGTTCTCTGTTTCGGTTCTTCAAAATTCGGTTCTCCGTTTCGGTTTTCGGTTCTTCAAAATTTAGTTCTCGGTTTCGGTTCTTAAGGTTCTCAATTTTTGTTTCCGTTCTTCTGAGCAAAGAATGGTTCTTTGTGGTTCTGAACGGTTCTTCCATTTCGTTTCCGTTCGGATCTTGAAACCCTGCATACCCAAACCCATACATTTACATACACGATTGATTGATTTATATGCGTTACCTTCGGTGTTGCGCTACCGTCATTTTATAGCGCAGGGGTACGATGACTCTCTTGCTGTTTCGCTCTTCCGATACATAGATACATACATACATACATACATACATACGCAGTATAATGTTACACGACAATACATGAGTAGACTCGGTATGCGCGCGTACTGAGTATAAGTAATTGGAGAAAATTATTTTAAAAAGCGCGCGTGTGTCTCACTATGAAATTCAAGAATCGTAATGCTGCCTTTTTCTGCCTCGTCTCTCCTAGTCTCGTCCCATCGCTCTGTATGTAAACGTACGTGTAGTTACCCGGGTACATGGTAAAAATTTCGTAAAGGTATACTATGTCACAGCACCCTCTCAAAGTACCTAGACCTACTACTTACCATCTACCCATTTCGATGGGGGGGGGGGCGAATTTTTTCAAATAAAATAATAAAATAGGAAAAGATTTTAATAGTTCATGTAATTTCACTTCTTTTATTCTTTCACATTTGCAAAATCTTTGGCCATTGGCACGCCAGTTTGTTTGACAGGGAAATGATGAATAAACACACCCATACACTATCAATCGATAACGGTCGCATACCTAATATGAAATACCCGCAGGAATCAAGTGTTTTGAAGAGTCTCTAGTACGCGTGCACAGGTTGATGAATAGGATAGGTAGGTCTAGGTACTCATGTATTTGTATGCTTAGTAAGTATATTATAGCCAGGTATACATAGATGTATTCTCAAGATGTGCTCCGTGTTAGTGTATAGTAGGTATACATATGGGAACCTATTCTAGGTATGTGGCAGTGTAGTTATTCATGTACATCTACTAATGTACTCTCTCAATTGGAATCAGTGAAAATCACTGAAAAAAAGTCAAAATTGCAGTACAGGCAAATCGGCGCAAAAATAAATTCACTAAAATTTCAGTGAATTTTTCACTGATTTTCCTGCGCCACGATCTGATTTTTTCTCAGTGACTTTCACTGATGCCAAATTAGAGACTTCTTACCTAGCCTATAAGGTAGTCCTTGAGAAAAAAAAAAAAAACTTTGAACGAATACGGACGAGCTTATTGGTATAGAGATGAAACCAGATGAAAACACGAAAAAAAGACCGTGACCACTGATATGAATACCTAGTAATTAAATTTGCTTAGTAGGTAACATTATGAAATTAGAACCTACTCCTACGTTTGCGTTCCTTTTTTTCTTCATTGCCGATGCTGTAGGTAGATACCTACCCTTAAAACTGGACCTTACATTCATAAAGAAGGTAAACGTCGCAATCACAACTGTCGAAGGGGAAAAATGAATTAAACGGCAAGATCACACATCATGCAGGATAGCGCAGATCTCTCAATTATCGCGAATGAAAAGAAAAACACGAAACACGCGCTTTATAAAATTTACATAAAAGGATTTTCATTTTCAAAACGTTTCCATTTCAATTTTTATGACCCAGCTTCGAAATTGGAGCAGCAGCCAAATGATATCTAACGCGCGCACGCGAGAGACGAGGGTTTGAGGGTCACTCTCGCCCTATCAACAGGGTTAATCTGATCTTAGTAATAAGTATTTGCCCCCGCTGACGATATCAATTAGCATTCGACTTGCGCCAATCAGCTTAAAAATACGCTATGATAAATACTCGATAACACAGTGAATCGGATTGTATACGTTTTCATGAATGAAAAGGTTAGTCGTGGTTTACATGGGTAGTGTTATACCTACATTTATGTGCAGGTAATTGTTACTGGTGTAAGTATACTTCAACTCGTTCGAAATCGAACATTAGGGCAGGTATACATGATTTTACAATCAAGGTAAAGATGGCTTAACCGAGATGAGACAGAAATGACGAGGAGCAGAGCAGTTTGAAATTTAAAATGAAACGAAATCAAATGTTTGAAAACAGATTTTACATGCTGTAGGTACTCTCTCAATTCATCTATACGAGTAGAATCAGCAAGGTCAAAATCGCAGTACAGGGCAAACAGTGAAAAAATCACTGAAAGTTCGCCGAAATTCCAGCGATTTTTTCATTGATTCCCTGACCGAATTCGATGGGGGCAGTTGACTGCGAGTGAGAGAGGAGAGGGAGGTAGAAGTTTTCCAAAGTGCAACTTCTTTTTAGTTGATCGCAAGATAATGCGAGAAGCCTTTTTAGCTTTTGAAAAGCGCCATTTGCGGTTCTATCCTATAAGTACAGCCCTCTGAGCCGTCATCTCATTATTCTCTACATGCTCCCTTTTCCTTCCACCTATGGAGAGGTTCAAAATTATTTTGTACGAAATCCAAGATGATACCATACCAGTAGGTAAGGTACCTATACAGTACAAATATATGGTGTTTTTTCACGATCTACCTACCTTAATATCTATGTTATTCTGGATATGTGAACGTAGATACAGATAGTATACTATGTGAAGTAAGGCACCTGAGTGAAAATGTAACCTAGGTATACCTTTCGTACCGTTCGAGCGGAGTGAGTAAGAGTAAACGAAGACGACAAATCAACAGGTCGTTATAATCATAGTTCCAATAGGTATACCTCTATTTATACATTTATACCGAATGTAAAGCCAACCAAACACCAATGAGATTTTAAAAAAAAAAGAGGCGTACCGTAGGGCGGATAAGGCGTACCCAAACGACGCCCATTGTTTTGTTTACTATAACGCCAACGACGACGAGCTATATTACGTACAAGCATATCCCGATATTATATGTTTTGCTGTTGTCAGTTGCCCCTTTCACACCCGTCAACCTTAACCCGGTGACAAAATGCCAATTGCTTTCGAGTCACAACTCACGTCACCGTCATATCACGTCATGTTACCAATTAATCATAATCACTAATCCGAAGGGCTCAAACATTACAAAGTATCAAAGATGCCACTTCACATCTAATAGATATCTTCTGTAAGTAGGTATATTGGTGCGAAATAATCAATCGTCATTGAGGAATAACCTTTACTATAGAATAGGTACATATATGGTATATTATACGTATGTACTTACGTAATTTTATAATGTGATTGTGATTAAAATACGACGAGATGTTTTGGAACATGTACGTACGTACCTAACCTATGCATATGCTACCTAGACCTACTTGCCTATATGTAGGTGATGCGATGATGTACCAATTATTGATGGCTGGTTATAAAATTCTAACCACTATACGTATACCTACTAGCAGTCATTGGAAGCAAAACGAATTTTGCTTTTGGTTTTGGTTTTCCAAACGTTCTGTTTTTGCTTTTGGCTTTGCTTTTGGTTTTTTAAACGTTTTGCTTTTGGTTTTTTCCTGCTTTCGCTTTTGCTTTTGTTTTTTTCTCTGTAGAAAACCCTACAATCAAAAT
>FIZT01056557.1:0-11613 GCA_900065295.1 Paracoccus marginatus
ACGAGTGAATCTGAATACTGCTTCGTCTTTTCATTTATTAAGAATTATCTTCTTAGGCATATTTTATTCCCGAGAAATTTTTCACGAAGAAAAAACAAACAACAAAAAATTGATGAATCTCATTCCCAGATTTCGTGATGATGGACTCGGGCAATTCGGATCATCGGATTCGGATGTCTTCTTCATAAAACATTAATATTCATGTTTTTTTAGAGAAGTTCTCATTTAAAAAAGAATTAAAATCTGTTAATATGAGGGCTTATAATTTGAATTTGATATAATTATAATTCGTTTGACTCATGATAATTGTTTTACCACAAATTTTTTTAAAACGAAGAATTTTTTGGATTCACCTTAAAGCTGAGTTTCTCCTTTCTCGCTTCAACAATCAGTGTTGACACATAGTAATATCAAAATGTAAGAAACGTTGAAACACGCAAGACGAAACTGGTTCTTCTGTTGGATTGGAAGTGCGCGTTTTTGAAAATGTTTTAAAAATTTATGCAAGAAAAACAAGAATTTGATGGGAGAGTCGTTTCTTCTGTAAGTAATTAATTTTCGCACTAGGAAAAAAATAATCTGGAACAAAATGAATACTTACTTACTTGGTGTATTTTTGTCAGATGTACTATATTTTGTCCTTTTCGTTTTATAATCTCATTGCATGGTTAATACTTAATTCCTGTCAATTCTTATTTAGGCCTAAATTTAATGAGCAGATGATGATAGAAAATAAAGATACGATGTCGGGTTTCGTGACTATTCCAATAGATCTTTACGAAAGACTTTTAAAAAGATGAGAAAGATTTGGAAGGAAATAAGAAATGCAATGTCAGGTGGTAAGTTTTGCTGCTGTTCCCATTGATTGTCATACTATAAAATTTATAACTTGTCACGTTCTTGTGATCAATTATTTGGATATTGTTTTGTTTTGTTTTACAACCGCGGGCGAAACATCCTTCTTAATTCAACCGATAGTTGAATTCAAAACTTGAAATCGACGATGAAAGACCTCGGGTTTAAAACGCACGATTCGCTTTCAAAGTATATAGCAGTGTTATACGTACACGTTTCCGTCATTCTGCCCGATGTATCACCGTACTCTGTATCTTGGGATAACGAAAGTAATGTTGTGATCGCCTTGAAGCAGTGGGGTATTAATGATACCATGGAATTGAACGTATGCAGATTTCTTTATCGATTAAGCCACTAGAAGAATGTGATTTAATCTAAGCACCATAGTTTTCATTTAATTATACATTATACCACGATCTGTAATTTTCAGTTTCGAATTCGAGGGTCATGTGCAAAAAGGTTCCTCAAGCATTTTTTCACAGTTTGGAAATATTGCTATCGAATGAAAAGTATAATTCAGTTCTTTTCTTGCCAACACTAATTTTCGCTGGTAGACACTTTCAGCTTGACGTAAATACTTCCAAAAACAAAATCCGTCATCAACTACTATAGACATTTACAGTGTGAAAACGATTTTTGCCTCGAATTTTTTTTTGTACGAGGAACTTTTTTGCACATGACCCTCGAATTGTTATTTTCCTTTTAAGGTTAATAGGCAGGAGAAAAAAACGAGTAAAAATTAAATTGATAGAATGAATCGTTGATTCTCATTTTCATATTCAATATGAGCAACGAGCACTTTTGTAGTTTACAAACATTGTATTTGTATCGGTAAAGTTTTCATGATTTTAGGATCAAATTTATAGATTTACAGGTACACAGTTGAGTTACTGCTAAGACTTCACAATCTACGTTTACATACTTGATTTGATATAACACATGAAGTCAAATTTCAATTTGATCGAATTTTAGCTGAACTTTTATTCCGATTCACTCAAACTCTATTTGTACGAAAGTGAATAATTGATACACGTAGAAAAAGGTGATCACCGTAAATGAAATTAGTTTAATAATAGTAACACAAGCAGACACGGCAATGAATAATCCATTTCCGAATACGAATTGATATTAAATACAGAACGCCTACAATAGGAATAAATTTTCATTAAATCCATACCAAAACAAAATTATGCATTATCTTTCTCTTCTAGGGTGAAGCGCGGTTCGAAATATAAGTTTTTATCGTCTTCATAAGGATATAAAAAGCGTTGATTGTACCATGGGACTTTCTTCATCACTTTACGATAATCTGTCAACCAAAATACTAAAATGGTTGCTGTAGCACCATATGCTACTATCGAAGGAGCCCTGCAATTAAAATAATTGAGGTGCATATGAAAATATCGTAATTTTAATGAGTAGAGACAGTTTTTTAGAAAACTAAATTCGGTACTGATAAAAATGATAACATAACGCAGAGACAGCTACGAAAATTACATGACAATCAATGGAATAACTTACCAGTATGGTAGTGCTCTAGCGTGTTTGGGGCCAATAGGCACTCCGAAAAGTTTCAAATAAGGCATTTTCCAACTTTTGTAACCTAAAATCCAAAAATTATTGCACACTTTTCAGTTCTTCTTGAGCTTTTTTATCAACCTTGTCCAGGTCAACTTCGAATTTGAGTGGTTTTATTATTTTGACAACGCGTCAACGCTGAGTCTTTTTTTTTTCGTTGTGCTACTTTGACAACGTTTTATGAAAGTAATTCGTAAGAATGAGTAATCTCGTTCATTTTCACGTTTTCAGCAAGGGGAAAAAAGGTTAGAAATCTGCATAAGAGAACCCTGATCAATTTATTCAAAATTTGTGGGATCTTTATCTTTTTGATGATCATGATTCATGAATTGAATAATGATGATTAATTAATCAATCAACAATCAATTAGTTGAAATTTTTTCTCCAGCGGCTATGTTCAACATTATCAATTTTTCAGCCCCTCACACACGTATTAAACTACCCTATAGAAGTTTCATTAAAACGAGTAAGTACTTCGTTTCTTTGTTGAATTGTAGCCACAATCTCAATCAATCCCAGTAGCAGTAATTTCTGTTTTTTAGTTTCCTACCTGACACGGCTGACATAATAAGTGTATGTAAGTCCTCCCAGTCCCATCGCATCATGAAACTATCTTTGAGAAGAATAATAGCATCTTGAAGAATGAAGATACATTTTTGTTGCTGCGTTGAGTTGAGTGGAGCATTCCAATTTCAACCTTTGATTTTACACTGTCTACCCTACCTGGTCCAGTTTTACGCCCATCAAATCATCTTGAGTAATCATCAAGCGCCTTTTTCATTTTCGTGAAGTACGTACATTTTTATATTGGTCACTACGGTTTGTAATATGCTGTAGTATCTATCTACCCATCCTACACCTACTGAAAATGTTGAATTTCCCGTACCTATTGACATGTGTGTCAACTAATGACACCGTTGATTATTACTTTATCTATTGAACGAGGTAACGAAAGCTTTTTATCGTGAAAAAGTTTTAGTTGTGTAGGTGGCTAAAATAGAGCTTGGTTATGACGAAGTGGTAATACTCTTTTAAAGAACATTTTTTAACGCGTGCTTTCAATATTTAAAATACAAAATGGCAAAAGTGCATTTTCATTATAAACACATCATTATTTTATTTTTATTTTTATTATGTTTCGCAGTTTTGGGGGTAAGTAGTACCTACTACCTAGCCAGTACGCCAGTAGCCACCAATTGGTTATTCATGCAATTTTTTTCAATTGATACTTTTTGAAATAACCAATATTATAAAATTTACTTATGTTTTCTTAGTTCATCATTGTTCATGACCTATTCTTGAAAGAAGACTCCTCTGAAAAAGTTCCGGTAAATCCAAACGACGCGAGTGGAACATTTCGTAAAGATTCCAGAAATGACGTAATAATCCAAGACGTACTCAGAAGCCCTGTTATCCCCAGAGTTGAACCCAAACGTGAAACAATAGAACCTATTCGTCAAAGATATGAGCCTATACGTGAAAGAATTGAACCAATTCGTCAAAGATATGAGCCCATACGTGAGAGAATTGAACCAATTCGTCAAAGATATGAGTCCATACGTGAGAGAATTGAACCTATACGTGAAAGAATTGAACCTATACGCGAAAGAATTGAATCTATACGTGAAATAATCGAACCTGTACGTGAAAAGATTGAACCTATCCAAGAGAAAATTACACCTACGCGTGAAAAAATCGAACCTATACTCGAAACAATCAATTCACGAATGGCAGAATCACCTTTGATAAAATTACCAGATCCGATACCTCAGAAATTCGATGATCCTGTAGAAGCAGTCCCAAGCGTAATAAATCGAATGCAAGTTGAAGAAGACACATTGGAAACTTTAAATCGGTTTGTGCAATCTAGACAACTGGGCAGAGTAAATAGGGTGCTTCGTGATGATTATTACGTAGCAGCTGTGGTCGATTTTCAACCATTGGCTGTTGGAGATATCTTAACCAAAGTACGATGGAATGTCGATCAATACGTGGAGATAATCAACGAATGTGTGAATTACGTGAGTAACCATATGACGTTCCAAATGTTGGCAAAACTTGAATTTTTTTCCTAATTAAAAGTGAATCTTATTCGAGACTATATTCGGTAGATGGTTGATGTGATTGTATTCCCGGAATTAGGAATATTTTCTATTCTAGACTCTCTCGAATCAATTTTAATGATAGCTCCTCAAATTCCTTCAGTACAAGATGAAGTTGTACCATGTGATGTCCGTCAGTACGACGAAGTAAGAATTGAGTAGCTTTTTCAAGAACCTGTGATAGGATGCGTGCAATTGTGCACTGAATTGAATAAGATCTATAGGCGATTGAAAAATTCCTCGTCCATTTCAGATTTTGACAAAATTATCCTGTGCTGCTAAAATGGGACGGATGTACGTTGCTGCTACAATGATGGAGAAATTCTGCTTAGAAAATACTACTTGTTCAATTGGAAACTTGCGCGTGTATCTAACTACTTTGGTATTTGATAGAGATGGTAAAATTATTGCCAAGTAAGCGTACCAATTATGTAGGTAGTTGATAACTTTTATCCAATTTGAAATGGTTCACGTTTCTATTTTAAATGGTTCTCAGGTATAGGAAATACAACTTGTACGTGGAAAGATTCCTTCCAGGAATAAATGTCCCGTTGCAACCAGAATTAGTCACCTTTACTAGTGATTTTAACGTTACATTTGGACTGATAACAGGTTTCGATATATTTTTCATAGACCCCGGCGTATCATTAACTGAAAAATATAACGTCACTGATATCATATTTCCGAATTCATTACCCACAAGACTGCCTTTCTTAGCTGGTACGATTTGCATTGAAAATAATAATAGGTTCTTAATAGACACTCAATTTATTGATTAAATACGTCGACTATGTTTATTGTAGTATCTTCAGTAGCAGCTGGCTGGTCTTACGTGAGAAACGTGAACGTGTTATCGTCGAAAAATTCCGATTTATTGGGCATGGCCGGTAACAACATATACTACGGTCGTCGAGAATTCAGTCAAACGTACATAATGAACCGCGGATTCTCTTCGGTTGTGGTTGCTCCTGTACCTAGACACGATGTCCCGTTTCCTCGTGATTTCGCCGACTCATTCGTTTCCCTGATGAAGTACAGTAATCGTAACTTGCCTATTAGTCAATTAAGAGAACACGCGTTGACTTCGATCAAGATGGAGCCGTTAGTAAACGCGAAAAAGGATCATGTTAGAATATTTAAATACATAAATAAAGAATTCTTTTGCAACGTAAGCATAACCTGGGAACCTACCGTCGAAACGTTCCTATTACCTGGTTATCGAATGGCAGGATTTAACGGACTTACAAATTACACGCTAAGTTCGATAAATAACTACGTCGAGATGTGCGGGTTGATTTTATGTTCGTCGTTCAATACGTTTACGTGCATGTTACCTCCACTTTTCGACGATTCTTCCAAAGCGAGCATTACTTCGATGAAAATAATAGCGGCTTCGCGTCTGGCGATTGACGATATCAGAATACCGATCACTTTGAGCTCCGATTACACCGTTTTGGATCCTTCTTATTACGAGTTCAGTAATGTGATCAAGATTGTCGATGATGAGAAGTACAATATCGCTGAGATCACATTGAGGAAACCTGTTTCGAAATTGATCACTTTCGGAATTTACAAATTCCCTGAAAAAATTCAACCTGCGTCTGAATATAGTGTTCTCGATGCTGTATTGAATGCTAATACTATTCTCGGTTGATTGAAATTTTAGAATCCTGCTCCGGTCGTTCGCCGTGTTTCTTTATTTTCAATTTCATGCAGTACAGTACAGTACAGTACTTATAGGTATTATACCTACTATACATTTATAGTTTCAGTATCAAATCGTGTAGAAGTTCGTTGTAATTTATTTTGAATACATTTTATTGCATTGTTATTTCAAATGAAAGTTTTGCAAACAATTTTTTATTTCAAAATGTTACTTTTGTTAACATTAGAGAAGTAAAGTAAGTTTATTTTCAACTTTCAAGTTCAAGAGTTACTAGAAATCAGAATCGAAAATAGCCGAAGGTGACCGAACAAAAAACGAAGTTCAAAAATGATCAAAATCAAACCCTATAACTTCGTAACTTCATTCATTAATTCGAAAATTCTGTAGTCTTGCATTATTCTCACTCTCTTCGAATTGCTTTTGTCATTATTCGCGATATGTTCTCAAATTACTATTTCAGCTATCATACTACTTTGTTTCAGACCGATACGAAAATCGATAGTGGAAATGAGCCGCAGAAACACAATGTTCTTCATTCATTATCAGCAATTTCTTCAAAAGTAAGTACCCATGAAAAATATGACAAAAACCTATACTACAATGACTAATCGTGATATTTATCTGACCTGTGCGAAGGTATATACTTACGACGTCATTTATCTACTAGGTACCGCAAAACAGCGAAACACCGATGTAAAATTATCGTTTTTTTGAACACATCGAAAACCGTCAAACCCACAGTAAAGTTGAAAATAGTTTCGGAGTAAGATAGTTTCGATGAAGTCAGACCGTTGCATATAATTTCCCGCTAAGTATGGTGTCAAAACAAATGGCTGAAGCCAGCAACCACAAATCTTTGTGGCTATGCTTATCGATAGCATTTTGGATGGTACTTTGTATGGTAAGCAAAAAATCAAGCATAATAGGCTTTAGAATTGAATTACTTCATTAATATAGGTATGACGATTTCACAGGGGTTGCTGTTTACGATTTATTATGGACAATATGGCATTGAAGTCAATGTGATAATAAAGAATTCAAATAATTCGTATTCAGCAGCAGTCGTCGACTACCAAACTTATTATTTTCCTAATAATTACCAAGGAGCTACTGTTATGAATCTGTATCAGTACGTGCGCATAATTGAACAAGCTGCAAGATACGTGAGTGCTGATAAATAACCTTCCTACCATAAGAAATCATATTCGTCCAACTTTTTGGTCGTTTCATAAATATATACCTATGTTTGTTATTAATTAGCTGATCGATATAATCGTATTTCCGGAATGTGGTTTATTCATGTGTGGAAATTTCAGTCGTGATATTCTTCTACAAAATGCGGTCTTTGTTCCTTCGGCTGAAAAGAAAGCAATACCTTGCGATAACTACATTGAATACAATGATGTAAACATGGCACTACTGTATAGTATACGATGAATCACTTGTATAGGTATACTTGATTTATATGTATAGATTTTGTGCATCATTCTAGGTTATTAGTAAATTATCATGTGCTGCTAAAGCTGGCAGAATATATGTAGCCGTTAACGTATTGGAACAATTCATTCCTATAAATGGCACAGCTGATGATATCATGTTGTTCAATACAGAAGTTGTATTTGATCGACAAGGAGCAATAATCGCGAGGTAAAACGTAATGCCTATATCTAAAAATGATAAATATTTAACGATCGATTTTATTTAAGGTATCGAAAATTCAACTTATTCACCGAGAGATGGGTGAACGGAGTGAACACTACAACAAGCCCTGAGCTGGTTACATTCAAAACTGATTTCAACGAAACATTTGGAATTATGATTTGTTTCGATTTACTTTTCAAAGACCCAGGCGTAACGTTGGTAAAAGAAAAACAAGTCACTAGTATGATTTTTTCGGCTTCATGGATCGCAAGTTACCCATTTTTTGCGAGTAAGTTCAACAAAAGTATTAACAGTAAAAATAAAAGTAGGTGTTGTACCAACATAGCTAATTTTTGATTAATTTAGGTGTTATAATTTTGTTTTGAAATAATCCTTGTAAATACGACGTTTTTTTTGTAGCTTCTTCCGTTCAAGCTGGTTGGTCTTACGCTATGGACGTGAATTTACTTGCCGCCAGTCTTCCGTTTAACGCTACTCACGCCAGTAGCAATATATTTTTCGGAAGAAACGAACAACTTGGCACGTACGTAATGGATTACGGATTTTCCAAAATCATCATCGCAGCAGTTCCTAAAAACGGTGCCAAATGTATCGACAGTGACACCCTAGACACAGCCTTACCCAAGTATTCCGCGTACGGTCCCAAAGAAACTGTATTCAAGACAAATTACGCTTTAAATTCGTCTACGATGAGATCAATATTTGATATAAGTCCGCGTCAAAGTCAGCCCAAGAGTATGGATTTGCATAAAAACAGTTTCCATTACGTAGGTGCAAATTCAGATTTCGACTGTAGTGTCTCGGTAGTCTGGAGAAACAATAATGTAACAATTGAACCTAATTATAACATGGTCGGGTATTCCGGTACCGATAGTTTTACCATCGCTTCGATTAATAATTACGTCGAAATGTGTGGTTTGATATTGTGTTCGGGAAAACAGAGTGAGTACTGCAAGATGCCGCCAGAATTTGAGGATACGTCGAAGATCACGGTAATGTCGGTGAATATCGTGACCGTTTCTCGTAAAAGTACTGCGGTTACTATACCCGTTACGTTAAATAATGAGTTACTGTCAATGAATGCGGATAAGTTCTCGTTTAGTAGTTTTAAGGCTGAAGTGGGTGGAGAAGAATTGAATGTGGTCGAGATGAATTTGAGACAACCATCGGATGATTTGGTCACTTTCAGCGTTGTGACGTTGCCTCAGAAATCGAATCCTATTAAAATTAGTAATCCTTCACCCGATTTGTTGCGTCTGTAATTATGAAATTTATGAATAAAAAATTTTGAAATCTATTGGTATATGTACCTGATAGTATTATTAATATTAGATAATTAAGTGAAAATACAACGTATTATTTTATTTTAACTTTTTCCTAATTTTCTCAGAATTTGTTGTGCAAAATACGTCTTGTTCAGAAGTTGATGTACCTATTCGGTTTCGGTAACGTAGGTCTCCCTTGGCCGGGAACAGAGTGAACGCGAAAACTGACGCGTAAACGGAAACGTACTCAAAAGCGGAATCTAGCTTCATAAATACATGCGGTTATTGTTTTACTTTTTTGTTTTTTATTTCTGCGGTTGAATAAAATATCGAAAAAAGTTGTACAAGAAGAGAAGTAAATGAAATTGACCAATTTTCGATTCAAATTATCCCGTAGCTGAAAATACATCATTAAAACATCATGCCCAAATAATTTTTTTTCATCATCATATTAATATGCGGTTATTAAATTGAACACATTTTGGTAAAAGAGTAGTATGTATTATACCTGATTCTGGACCACATTTTTCTCAACGCTAATATTTCAATAAAAATGATGCTTTTATTGTTTTTGATCACCCTGATCCTGGACCACATTTTATTTTTTGGATTTTTAACCGACTTTTATCCTCCGTGGGAACTCATCAAAATTTGAATATATGTATTTCATATATATTTAATTGGATATTCGAAACGTTTAAAATTTTAACGAAGTTCCATCGGATGATCGGACCAACAAATGGTAAAAGTACATAGCGACTAGCGAGTTGAGTGAAGAATTGGTATATCGTTCATCTGCTCGATCATTATCGTTCACTACCTCTCTAAGCTGCGGAAAATAACATATCCCAAATAATTTTAGTATACCGAATTCAAGAAAACAAGTAGAGAAAAATAATCATTTAATTCAACCGAATTTAATACAAATAGTGCATAAGTAGTGTATAACATTTGAAAAATTTCAAAACGATATTTAATAAACGTTTTTACTATAAAAATAAACCAAAAATCTGAATAAAACTAAATCTAATCGCAATCTTAATTGAACGAAAACGAGAATCTAAAACTGCTAATCATCCAGAGTAAAATTTACAAAGTAAAAAACAAAACTTCTTTTTGACTTGCATAATCTAAAAAAAATATATATATTTTCAACTATTAGTTTCATTTTGAAATGTACACATAACGATATCGATCGCATAATTCAAACTTTTCTGCGCTAGTAAGTTGTATGCTTTTGGTAAATCATCCGGATTTTCGAATTTCGCACCATGTATTTCGGTGGAAATGATACTATATATATTGGATATATCCTTACAAAATTTATGATATTTAGATGGTTCTAGCAAATCAACTATGGGTTCAAGTAAAGAATCGTCACGTTTGTTTTGTAACATATAAAGCCACTTATCTTCTCGTATTTTTCTACTTTTTTCATTTTTTGTTAGATTAACATATGTGGCTGGTTCGTAGGGAAAACTGGACCCACACATACTCTCGATGCGTTCGATCCATGCGCGAACCACTTGAGGTGTAACAACAGATTGATACTTTTTTTTGTAAGTTGTCTGAAACAAAAAAACAAAACAGAATCCCATTAATTTTAGATGCAAAGCTTAGGCTTTTTATACAGTAAATAATCGGGCACGAAAGTCAATATATTATACAATTGAACAAAAATTAACATGAAAAACAAATCAAAGCCATGAGCAATCAAGAAACAAAACAAAATGATGATTCACTCACCAACTCAGTTTGTAGCTCGCCTATTTTATTTCGATTCTTCTTTTCAGTTTCTAATTCACTTTTTAAAACCTCAATTTGAGCTTGTAAACGAATAATCTCTTTTTCAGACATTATTAATAAGATTTGAAAAATAATTATGGATGTAATGTAAATCTGCAATGATAAAATGAAAATGATACGGGGGAAAAATAGGAATATTATCATAGACTAAAATCATACAGACTTGTATTGTTTAGGAATAGTTACTAATTTCACCGCATAGAGCGCTTCACTTCAGTAGTTACAAATTTATCCGCTAGGAGTGTTATAAAAGATTCAATTCAAATTCAATTTTTTATTTTTTTAAATAGGCTCTATGACATTCGACCAACAAAAAAAACGACCAACAGGACATTCGACCAACAAAATATTCTACCAACCAATTTTAAATAACGACATTCGACCAACAGCGTCATTCAACCAACAACTCATGATATTTAATAATACTGCGACATTCGACCAACAGCGACAAACCACCAACAGTAAATTATTTACACCGACATTGACCATTATACGCGGAGTGGCTGAACTCTAGCGGATTTTCATCGAGGTGCGAATTTGGATGATCGAATATACACGGTATATGGGGCGAAAATGAGTTTTTTCAATTTTTAACAAAAATGAAGGGGTATACGTAAAATTTTGTAATAACTTGAATTAAAGATATTAAAATTTCGCGTCGATTGATATAAATTTCATC
>FIZT01056563.1:0-11612 GCA_900065295.1 Paracoccus marginatus
GGTTTTACTGATTTTTATGAAGGAAGAGTTAGTTTTCGATTTTCGAATTCCAGAAATTTTGCCAACAATTCAGTTGGATTTGCATGAGAATTTGTTTAATATCGCTAATATTCGGTAAATGAATTGGTGAGGGGATCTCTTAATTGAAAAATTTCGATAAATTAAGAGTTCTTCAAAAAAATGAAATTTGTTCAAAAATTGAAAATTTTTGGAAGTATAGAAATTTCGAAATTTCGAAAACTGGTAAAAAATTTAGAAATTTTTCAGTAACTGAAAATTGTAATTTTTCTATTTTTTAAATGAACTTGCTCTCCGAGCCATAATTTTTCAAACAAAAAATCCAATTTTTAAAAATAAAATTTGAAATTACATGTACTTAGTTCATGTTCTTTAAAATTCATATATTTTTACTGCTTCATTGAAAATTCAATTTTTCAATATTTCTTGATGCGATACAATTTTTAAAACAATTTCGACGTTGATTTTTCTTCACACATTCAACTTATTCAACGTCTAATCTGCAGCCTCACTCTCTCACTCACTCTCGAATTTCAACTCAAATATTTCATTTCGTATCGTCGCATTCTTCAAACACGCACCACAAAAATATAAAAACCATCTGACGAGTAGATAAACTGTATACTGCTCGCGAATACGTTACATTGTTCTCGCACAAGTATACAAAAGTGAATAAGTAAACGTGTTATAAAGTGGGTGCGGGAGTGGTTTACAAAACAAACACTCTTAAGAAATCTGCGAACACAACATAAACACAGCCTTTCTCTCGGCAACTACAGCATAATATACTACAGACTACACTTTCAAACAAAGGAATCCGTCCGTCTCTCGTATTATATTCCACACACACAAGTACATACAATATACCTAACTGCGGCGCGGTAACACAAATATATGACACATAATAAAAACCACACCATCACTCACCAAACACTTAATTTCGTTTAATTCGCACCAATTTCGCATCCCCGAGTAAAACCGTGTACTTACACGATAAAACGAGTAATTCGTTACAGTGATTATTTCACGGTACCGAGGCTATTTTAATTACATTAACACTTCCATCGCGCGATATAAAATTTATATACAAAAAATGGCAAGCGCAGGTACACTCGAAAAAAGAAACACGTTAACCTAAACCATAATCCTATACTTTCATCCCTCGCCAGCAGCCAATCTACGACATTCGTACTTGGCCATCAAAGCAAAGCAGCCACCCTCATCGCTACTATAAAACGCTTTGGTATACCCGTACTGTTTGGGGAAAAAAATCCGAGCTTTATTTTTAATTAAAAATTCTATAAGAAAACATTAGTTTTTAATTAAACAAGCTACACCGGAAGAGTATAGGACGAGGAGCGAGGCCGAATCGAGCTAAACGATGTAATTTATGCGCTTACATTCGTTTTAAAAGTTATACTTTATAAGAACCCGCTACAGCCACCCATTGAAGTAGGTAGAAAGCGCGAAGGCGAAAAAAAAAGTCCACTGGTTTTACTCGTAGTTTGGTGCGCCACGACGCGACCATACGCGAATGTAGATAGAAGGGAAATTATTATATCGAGTATTCGAATGCGGTAAACGTTATATCTTTCATGACAATGGTCTCGCCGCCCTCCGTCCTTTTATCCGAAAAAATAAAATTTATCGTTTAGAACTTTGTTATCGTATCGCTGATAAAGCCTTGTACGAGCTTTTAAAAGGATTTTCTCAGTGCAACTTCGTACTCGTATGTACGGTACCGAGTGCGCGGCTCGGACTCGAACCATGTTTATATCGTTTGATTATATGAGCCGTAAATAACGCGGTTACCGGCCCATGTACTCGTAGGTAGCAAAAAAGAAGCTCGAAAGTGATTTCTTTTTGTATCTATGTGTCTCTAATACGTTCACGTATACGAGTACGGGATGATTCCGCAGTTTTTCAGTTCTTTGATCGCGAGTGTGGGTAGGCACGTGGGTAGGAAACCTATACCGCTAATGCCTTAGCAGATATTGAAGTTTTTTATGAAATAGAAATCGTTCCAGGGCTGAACTGAGAGCAGGGCAGCGGCAGTTCCCCCATTTTTGAAAATTGAAAATTCGAGTTGAAAAATCATGTGTACCTAGACCTACCTGGATTAAGAAATTTTAATAATTCAATTTCCACAAGTGAGAAAAATTTTGATTGAGCAAAGTTGGCATTTTTTTGCACAAATTACTTGGTCATAAATGTCATAATTTTATCAACTCAAGAATTCAAAACATATGTACGTTAGGGTGGTCCATTACTTACAGCTTCTTGAAAATTTACATTTGGATAATTTATTTTGTATTTTTTTAAACGATTTCGATTTTTAAAAATTTTTGATGTTTTGGAAAATTCTTCTCACCTCTTGAAAATGTTGATTATAATTTTTAAACAGTTCTGAATTTTGAATCACTTGGTTAACGATGTAGGTACTGGTACATACTTATTTTTGATCATTTTTGTTTCTTTTTTTTTCAAATGATGAATTTTGAGAAAGTCATTGATGAAAAAAATAATAGTATGTAATAATGAAAATTTTAGTGAAAAAATCAGAACGACAGAAATCACTGATTCTAAAAAATTATGCATAATTGAGGTACCTTGAAAAAAAAAAGTAAAAAAGACCTATCTGTTGAAAATGTATTTTTTGATTATCTTGAAAAAAATTTTAGAAATTCATTTTTGGGGAAAATTTGAAAACTATTGCTTAATTGGAGGTTAGAAAGTAATTTTGATCAGATTAAAAAATGTAAATTTTCATGTGGAGAAAAAATACCTATGTGAAGTTTCCAATTTCACTTTTTTCCCAACTTTTTTGTATTTTTTGAAAAAAATACAAAAAAAATACAGATGTTGATATGGAGACGATTTTCGTCTAAAAATGAACTTTTGAAATACCTGTTCGAATGAATCAGTTTTCTTTCAAAAATCATTCCTTCGTGCGTCTCTTCAGCTCGCGACAAATTACATAGGTATCTACGATTCTGGCTATTTTCAAACACGAAATCATCAAATCCATCGTGTTTTCAAAATAACGAATTCAGAAAGTTTCCAAACTCGCCACATCAAACCCAACACGAGCCTGTAAAATTTATACCATTCGCTTCTCTGCTCTCGCGCAAGTAGGTACATTATACTGGCAAATATGGCGAGCGTAGCTTGGAGGCGAATGCATGTTCGTACGAAATGCGAAAAGGGTATGTAAACGGGTGTAAAATTCGCCTTATTAAATCGCAAACTAGATACGATTAAAACTTCAAAAATCTGAGGTACTCGTTTCATGTTGGCTTGGCTTGTTCGTTAAACACTCGAGGCCGCGTTAACGCGATTCATTCGACTAATTTCATTCAACTTTCAACCTTATTCACTCACTACGTAAACGAATTAATTGTTCGTCTATGTACAGATATACTAGACGTATAGTGTAGGCATTTGCACCACACGGTACGTACATAATGTACACGTTCTGCTTCGCATTATACCCCTTTTAGGTATACATATAGCTTTGATTTGTTTTGACACATGTTCGTCATCGTACGTATTTTCGGATTGAGACTATACAAGGTAGTGAGGTAAGTATGTAGATAGGTCCCCCTCCCAAAAAAAAAGTATAGGTAACCTTTTTTCTAGTATGAAGCAATAGTTTTCATTATCTGCTTGTTTTTCCCCTCCAACTTCCTAATGTGGCACTGGCGTGGCGTGCCTACCACCCTTCTGAATTATACATAATTATACTCTAAATACCTACTGCTAATTTCAAGATAGATAGGTATTTTTAAATTTAAATTCGCTATAATACATTTCTACCCGACGTTTGAAAACCTTGCGCAAACTGTAAAAAACAAACTTCAGCTCGGCCGGGAACTTAGACAAATATTTGCGTAGATACTTCGTTTCGCGCCGCACATCTTCGTTATCTTTAAAGAAATCACAGCGCGGTAAACGTAGGTATAAAATTCAAACGATCTATATATTTACCTAGGTTTCGTCCAACACCAGTCAACCTACCTACTTCCAGTATAATACGGTGTATTCTAATGAATTCCACTCCCGGTCTTGCTCTTAATCCCCTTGAAAAGTTGTAATAAGCCAGCCATTTTACGTGTAAGCGAGATGCATTGTTGTAGCATTCGTTACGAAATCTTGGGCTGATACAGTTCTACGTACGTGGGCGATTGTTTATTGTTCGGGGTAATTAACGTGGGTGGTGTGTTTCAAAAATGAATAAATTAGGTACCTTTCGACTGATTTTAGTAAGCTCTTTATTCATACATTTATGCGATTGAAAAATTAATGAAGTTGTTTTAATGTCGTTTTGTTGGTCTTTTGCACTGAAAAATTTGACTTGGTTATTTTTCTTTTTTTATTCAATTTTTTTTTTCAAAAAAATTTTTCAATAAAAAATAAAATAATTGATTTCTTCAAATAACAAATTTCATCAAAAAATGAATTTTCTAAAAAAATTTCAAAAATTCCGTCTTTATTGAAAATTTAAAAAACCTAGAAATTCCAAAAAATGAGTTTCATTTTCTTTAAAAAGTATGAATTATATTTTTCAAAAAAAATTATGTAAAAAAAATTGAGGAGTTCTTCAAAATTTTAACTGTGTAGGTATGCGGGTACAGGTCTGCATCAGGTGTTCCCAAGCGCCCCTTCCCTCCCTATACATATATGTATTACTTACCCCATAAAAATTTTCAAACAAAAATTCCCTAATTCTGAAAAAGAAACATTTTATCTAATTTTTGAAAAAAAAAAATTGGGGAAAAACACTATTTCCATTTTTGAAGGAAAAAATATCTTTACAAAACCTTGTTTTCTTGATAGGTATCCAATTTTTTGTGCTCCTCACAATTTAAATTAGATCGATATTATGCATGAGAAATACAGAATCGAGGAAAATGAACGAAATGGGTTTGGGTGTGGGTGGAGGGGTGTATAGATGAATCTTTTAGTGACGCACTGCGAAGAAAAATTTTTTTTGATCCAAAGTTATTTTCAAATGAGAAGAAAAGGTAAGAATCCCTCCTTGAAAAAAAAAAAACAAAAAAATTTCAAGTCGTGTGAAACAGGTTTAAAATCATTTTAGTGATCGAAAAAATCTGAAAAAACCCACAGGTGTACCGATACTATTGTTTATTTTTACGTGACATAATTCGCGGAAAAATTGTATTTTTACTCCGCTCGCGACAATCAGCTCTCTAAGTTTTATGCAAAAAAAATCATCTTCGGAGAAATATTTTTTGTGCCAGGAAGGTAACCATCGGTACCATCGGTTCGAACGTGCCAACGAGTTGAGTACACAGGACCTCACGTTTGCTGTTTTTTTTTTTTTACATTATATGTACCTATATGTACGTATTTGCCTAGTGAACAATCGTTCGGCGAGTTCAGAAAGACATCTCAAAATAAATTTTACACAATTCCTATTTCATTAGCTAAGAACTGAGACTCGTTTCCGTCCAGTGTATTAAGTTAATTAGTGTCGTTCTCAAGAGAAGTATCGATATAGATATGTATTTTTAAATAAAAAGTACGTATCGGTGATCATGATTAGAAATTATCTAACCGTAAACTGTCCTCGGTTGACTTGTAATATATTGTACGAAATCTCTAAAATTACGCGAATGGCCTGTATCATGAGATTCATGAGCAAGAATCCAGAATGGAAATAACCACTTTGTTCGTTTTGACACTGGTGATAAGTATGCCAGAAAACGTATTTTTTTCAAAAAAAAAAATTTTGAGCAAGAGAAATGTTTTTCGTGTTGGGAAGGTCAAGATCATAGTGGCAATCGAGTTGAGTAAACAGAGCGTTGCGCGTCGCGTTACTGTACTTCTTTCCTCTGTAGCTATATTTGCCCAGTGACGAATCGTTTGGCGGTTTCACAAAGACATCTCAAATTAAATAATACTTACTAACTTAGAACAGAGACTCATTTCTATTTAGTATACAATAATTTTTGTTGAGTTCACGAAGAATAAATGCGAGTATTTTGAAATAAAAAGTTCTTTTTAGTGCGGTCATGATTAGAAAATTTCAAACCGTAAACTGTTCTCGGTTAACTTGTAATTTTGTGCAAAATCTCTAAAACGATGCTAAAAGTAGCCTGTTTCATGATCATGAATCCAGTATGAAAGGCACTATTCCGTTCGTTTTGACCCTGGTGATACGTATATTGCCAGCTTACGGTAAGACTGAGGACAGCAATATCGAACTGAGGTGCCATATCAAATCCAAACCGAACATCGGAGATGTAATTGATCCAGTCTATGACAAAGAAAATCTATTCCATATCTCGACTATGCATAAATGCCCGAGTACGTACAACAATTCAGAAATAATCAAAAAATGTGAATCTTTATTCGATGAAGAAACGCCCAAAAATTCAGATTTAATCACCCCTGTCACCACTATTCGGGGAAACGTCTCATACTGGAACGAATACTGCGCCATTTGTAACCACGAACGTGAATCCCACCTGGTAAAATTGTGGACACCGTGGGTGGCTAAAAATGAATGCCACCAACTAGACCGCTTCAATTTTACATCGCTTTTACCATTTATCAAATCAACGTTGAGCTGCTGGTATGAAAATGAGAACAGATCAAAATCGAGGGTTCTTTGGAAGTCTCGAGACAAATGCCCGAGTAAAGAAAAATTATTGCGATTCGAATCTACCTCGCAGATGGAAAATTCCACCATAACATGCGACTTGTTGGCATCAAATTTACCGAAATATCTGTCAAAATACGTCTCAGGTCGCTCGAAAGAGAGATTTTTAACAAATACGTATCTGGGCAAATGCGAATACCTTGACCTGTACCATGGACGATATTGTACTCATTTTTTGTTTATCGTTGAAGATAGTGAAGAATTGACGTACGGCCAAAGTGGGAAAATTGCCATTCGGTGGCCCGTGCATCGAGTCTTTCACCAACACGAGTATACCAAATTGAACGATATCGACGGTGTTATTTTTATTTGTCTACCGTATCAGTGGCATTTTGATAATTTTGCCGATACCTCCTCTACCATTATGTCCCTCTTATCTGTAATTTTTTTATTCGTTTTCCTAATTAAAAATGTAAATAAAAATAGCGTGAAAAATTTCGCCAACAAAATTCTATACTCGTACTCGGTCGTGCTGCTCGCCTCGTACATATCGTCATTATATTCCCTGACTATATCCAAGTCGTGCACATCACAATATGTAACGACCACATTGGTCATAAGCTATTCGTTATGGACCGCTTTATTCTGTATCGAATACTGTCGAATCATTTTTTACACGATGAAAAAACGCAAAATACCTGAGACTTCCCAAACGAAAAGATATATCTTGTATTGCTTCTGCGCGTTCGTCTTACCTTTGATTATCTTAGCGTGGACATTTTTGAAATTAATTTTTGACCAAAATCAGTGCATTTCGATACCAACACTAATTGCTATTTCGTGTTTGCCAATCTTGGAGATAAGTGTAATTCTCGCTTATATTCTACAAGAAACAGCAGTTCCCTTTCTCGTCACTACTCTGCTGATATTATTTGGTTTGGCTTGTGTGATGGTCTACTGGGCGAGAAATGACCGTGCCAGATCGTCGATGAATAGAAAGTACACGATTGTGTATTTTAAAATGACTTATATGATGGGTCCTCAGTGGACGATATTTTTTTTCCTTTTTTTCAACGAGTCGCGGTATAGTATTCCATTCTTGACCGTCGTACAGTGGCTTATGTATTCGCAAGGTATCTTCATTTATTTTGCTTTCGGATCTTCTAAAAATTAAGTAGGTAATAGGTACATAGCCTATATGAAATAACATTTTTTAGGATATGAAATTATTGAATTGTTGATTTTTTCATTGTTGATGTTTAACACAAATAAATACAGTTGAATGAGTTTTTTTTTTTTTTTTTGAAGAATCTTACGAGCTTTTTTTGTATGGTTTAGAATTATTTTCAATTCTGAAGAATTTATCATTTTTTTTTTAGTTTTGCTGAAGTATTTTTAGATATTTTATTTTTGGAAAAAATATTATCTTTTATTGAATGATTTTTTACCCATTTTCAAGGATCTCAATGAAAAAAAAATGAAAATTATACCAAGTGTATATTTTTTTTAATTTTTAGAAAAGCATTTCTTTTTCTTTCCGCTTTTTCTTTTCAGAAACTTTCAAAAATTAAAAAAACAAAAAAAAAACACCAGGTTTTATTTTATTTCACCTACTTCTTTTCTTTTTAAAAAAACTGATTTTTTAAACTTGTGTAAAATCCAATTTTTTTCTTTAAAAAAATTCGTTGTTCTGAAATTTTGATTAAAATCGTGTTTCTGCTTTCTGAAAAAATTACCTCTAAAAATACCTGCTATTTTCGGTGTTGATATGATTATTTATTTTTGCCACCTCAATAGTATAAATCTTCGCTCCTAACAATGAATTGCAGGAAAAAAATAAAATTAATAATAATAAAATGAAAAAATAGATTTTTCGAGCACCTTACGAACGTGGTACTAAACGAGATTCCTAATGCCATACTCACTTAATACACTTTCGCTCCATTTTTTGATTCCCCCCCCCCCCCCTCTAAAATTCTATCTAATGAAATATTCTCTCCGTTGAAGATATTTAACAAGATTACATCAACTTTTTTGAAATGTATTAGTTTTCAAAGTTGAAGAATTTTATTCGCTTGGCTCGAAATTCAAAATTTGTTACCAAACTTTGGTTATTATTTTTCAACTTTTTTCTCACTTTCTAATGCTGGAAGGTGGAAATTGAAAAGTGGGAGATAAGGCGCTTCCAATAAACACCCATATAGACAAATTTTACTCGACATTATATCATGTGGGAACCAAAAAAATACTAAGCACTCGTATATGTTTAACCGCATCGACGAAATACCTGAATACGCTGCTCGATGGAAAATTACTTAGTGGTTTCGTGTCACCCATTTTAACTGACAATGTGAAAGCGGATTCAATATGGGGCTTTGGTCGCACGTTGACGTTTTTGATATCGAATTTCGAACACTGCAGGCATCAGTTAAGTACTGCGCGAAATGTTTTATTGCTACTTATCCTATACGAGTTGAGTGTAATTTTTTTCTTGGTATTTTGCCAATCAATACTTAGAGTACATTTCGAAGCGCACATTATTTTTTGATCGAGCTGGCTAATAAATTTGCCGTACGACGTCGATGTAGGTTTTGAATTTTAGAATATTACAGCTGATGGTGTGTCCTGAGTTTACTTTAAAAATTTTCCATTCTCAATTTACGATAGTTAGCTTCTTTTCCCGTGGCAATACGGTACGGTATAAATATTTTCCTTTTTATTGGTTCGATTATGTGTAAGGTACACACACGCGTATGTATAGGTATCGGTATAGGTACACTCAATGTATTTGTTGTATCGAGAGAAGACGTATACGATTTCTATTCGAAAACGACGCACCTAAAAAAGAATTCCTTCTCAAGATTACGAGAACAGCGTTCGTCGCGACGAGCGCCGATCCAGAACATATTTCTTTGGTGGTTTATTTACCGGAATACTGTACAATACGGGATTTATACGAGCGCTCGTACCATTAATTTATGGCAGTTTGATTGCAATAGAGTGATTTGGCCGTTAATTTGTGATAAGCTGGAATGGTTAACGTTGGTTCGTTTTTTTCCCTCTCTGCGAGCGTCTAAAAGTATATAATCAGTTTAGCATGAAAAAGGATAATAAATTAAAGTTTTTACGTGATACTAAATATACATTCGGAGATTATTGTAGGCTTGGCAGAAAGAATTACAAAGGGAAGTTTTTCTATTTCAGTCTTGCAGTGCGGTGGGGTAAAAAAAAAAAGAAGACAGAACAAAAATAATTGGTTGGCTTTTTATATAGAAAAGGAATTGATTTTTATCGCTAATGCTTCTTTTTCCATTCTTTTTTATCCTAATGCTGCTTGCACGAGGATTAAAGAAAAAGTTGATTTTTATGTGGCGTAACAACTGCTTTTTTTTCGAAGAAAAAAGTTATTCGTTCTTGCGGCTTTCTTCTTATATGTATACTGGAATCGTGGACGCCTCTTTTTTTCTCATTTTTGCTCCACCGTTTGAAAAGCATGAACGCGATTCTTCGTAATTAGCGTTTGGTTAATGAAAACGAATCGTTTTTCAACCCCTTGCCTTGCTCCCTTCTATCTGCAATTATATAATCTTGTTTGCGACCGCCGACGGATTAGTGTGCAGTCCGACTGGCAAGAGATGTTCGTTCAGGGTATTTTTGTGCGAGACGAAAAATCAGTTTGCTTTTTGTGGGTATATGAGTCTCATTGTCCAGAATTAGTGGCACTGAAATGACAAAATAAAGTGCTGTCTTGAGACTTGATGAATGAGGGAAAAAACTGCAAGTTTCAACGATTTAATGAACGAAAAAACAAAAAATTATTGGGGAGCAATTTTGGAAATTTTAAGCATTATTTTCACTTAAAAAATTATTAAAATGTATAAAAATGAAAAATTTTGAAAAGGTGGCGAGCGTAAAAAAAAAAATTAAAAAATTGTTGAATTGTGAAAAATCGGTGAATTCTGAATGGAAAAAATTTTAATAAAGGGGTGGGGGAGGTGAGAAATATTAAACTTTAAGAAATTTTAGCATTTGAGAAAACTGACAAATTTTGAAAATTGGAAGATTTTTAAAAAATTGAAATTGAATTTTCTCAAATTTTAAAAAATCAAAAAATTTTAGAAAATGGCCCAATTTCAAAAACATGAAAAATTTTAAAAAATTCAAAAATCAACAAGTTTTCAACAGTTGGAGAACTTGATAAAAATTTACGAATTGATAAATATGAAAAATTAGCAAATCTTGGAGAATTCGCCAATTTTGAAAAAAAAAATTTAACTTTTTTTTTCTGGAAAATTGGAGAATTTTAAGAAGTAAGAAATTTTTAAAAATCTACAAATTCTAGAAAATTCATCGATTTTTAAAACATGGAGAATTCTTGAAAAATTCAAAAATTAGCAAATTTTGGAAAATTCCTCAATTTGAAACAAAAAAAATTACAAATTGACAAATTTTTAAAAAATCAGCGAAAATTGTCAAATTTCGAGGAAATGAAAAATGAAAAATTAACAAGTTTTGAAAAATTGAACGATTTAAAACGAATTGATGAAATTTAAAAAATCAACAATGACCAATTTTAAAATTTTCACAAATTAAGTATCAAATTTTGGGAAGTTGGAGAATTTCGAAAAATTTGTAAATTATTGCTTAACGAATAATGTTTTTAAAATTGCTCATTTTTGGATTTATTCTAATACCTTCGCTCTTTTGAAAAATTTTAATCCATTTTGATCGGTCACAACCCCGGACATGGGGAAGTTTTTTGATGGGAAAGAGCGAAAGTGATCTGTTGTTTTCAACTTTGAAATTCGACCACAGCCTACAGTGCCGAGGCAAATATCCAGATCCGTAGCCAGAAAATTGAGAAAATTTTTTGTCTTCAGTCAAGTTAAAAAAATGGGAAAATATTGTGGTCCAGCTACCAATGGCATTGATGCGAATTACCCCCCCCCCCCCCCCCCCCAAAAAAAAG